>PVKA01026370.1:0-15230 GCA_004027165.1 Ctenomys sociabilis | reverse complement strand
CCATCCTCTCAGGTCATCTGGCATGGGCCTGGCTCTTCCCCAGGAGCCCAGTGGACACAGCTGGAGCAGGGCAGGGCCCTGGAGGGATACTGAGAGAAACCAGAGCCTTCCCTCCGGTGTGAAGATTGCAGTGGAGCATGGTGACTGACAGTACATCCTAGGGTGCGGGCAGTGGTGCCAAGGCTGCCACGCATGTGGATGGCAGCAGGTGAAGGCAGGCTCTGCATGCACCTCTGATCTAAGATTTATCCTGGGATGAGGACTCGGAACTCCCCTAGTGCCTCACTAGCGTGCGAGGACACCATCTTGATGAGCAAGTTCTCTCTGCACGGTGGACTCAGGTTTTGTAGGATTCCCAGTGGTTTCCCTCAGGATTCCCAAAGTTTGTAGGATTTTATTTTAGTTCTTTCTTAGAAGGCAAAATTGCAAATGCAAAGTTGAGTGTAAGCCCTCTGAAGGAGCTCTCGCCAGAAGCAGAGGGCCCCAAGGCCCAAGCTACACGAGTGTCCTGCTATTTTAGTCTCCACTGTTAACAGGCAGAAAAATCCACACATGAAGCTAAGAGGGCCTTGGGATAGGATTGGGGGGGGGGTAATTGTGAGGCAGTTACCCTGCGGAGTGTCTTTACACACTGCTGAGACACTCACCAAAGCATGTTTATCTTTCTAGTCCTTTTGACTTTGGGGAAGAGCCAGAAGCTGCAGGTGTCAGATCTGGTAAACAAAGTAGACGTGGACACACTGTCATATTGTTATGAGCCCGCCTTTCTGTTGGGTGACACTGTGCAGAACTGTTCACTGTATTTTTGGTCACACCTCATAATGACACTCATGGAGGGGGACTTCCAGAACTGCCTCAGAAAAGTGGTAAGAGCAATGGCCTTCGTGTGTTTGAAGTGAGGAGGAGTGTTTGGAGGTGGGTTAGTGGCCATGTGTCTATTATTGTAATAATTTTTTTAATGTATTTGGTGCAGGATCTCTCTATGCAGCTCAGACTCGTAGTGATCCTCTTATTTGAGCCTCCCCAGCTCTAGGATTACAGGTGTGCACCACCATACCTAGTCTTGGTGGCTGGCTCCATGAGCCCGGGGGCAGGGCTGGTGTGGGGCATCAAATCTCCATTCCTCAGCTTGCCTAAGCAGGCACTTAGTCCGCTGAGTTATCTCACCAACCCATAATTTTTTTTTTTAAATAGTCACTACATATTTTTAAAATTGTTTTAGTACAGGGTCTACAGGGTCTGTCTACAAAGGTCAGACTCATAGTGATCTTCCTCTTTTCAGCCTCCCAAACACTGGGCTTACAGCACCACCATGCCCAGTCTTAGTCACCCTCTCAGTGTGACCCCCAGGGACTGAACCCCAGCCCCTGCATCTGCTTGCAGGTGTCTTAATCCGCTGAACTATTTGGCTGGCCCTAGTGTGATACCATTTGTGTCGAATGAAAAAACACACATTATTTGCTTGCTTACAATAAATGCTTAGTAATGGGGCTAGGGAGATGGCTCAGTGGAATAAGTGCTTCCCTGGCAAGTGCAAGGGCCTGAGTTCAATCCCTGGTTCCACCAAAAACAAACAAACAAACAAACAAAAAAACAAACAACAACAAAAACAACTTAGTGAAAAATAGGAAGACCCAGAGGGAGAGAGTGAGCCAACCGCAGGTAAGTCACTCTAATCATAAAGGAAACTATGCATAAAAAATTAAAAAGGCCTGAAATCAGTGCAGCAATTTTACTTCTGTTCAGTCAGGCCTGTACTTAACTACCGGAGGTTGTCCCACCCTTCAGTTTGTGGTCCTTCAAACTTGAGATTGTGAGAGGTGGGAAGGGCCAGTGCTAGATATATAACTGGTATCCGGTAGATATTTTTTGCTGGCCAGGTTTTAAGGCCTCGTCTCACAAGCTAATGTGGGTGGAAGGTCCCAGAGCTGGGCCTGCTGTGGCACCCATGCGGGGTGTGTGTCACCCTCTGTCTTCAGGTTCTGGACCCTTCCGGCACTGGGCCAGGCTGGCTTCCAGAGTGCTATAGTGGTAGCTCCCCCAGCCCCCGTAATCTGAGCGGCTCCATGAGGACTAGAATTAGCAGGGTGGTGGCCAGCCTCAGAGGCTGGGGACACTGAGCACCAGCCTCGGGCTGGCCCTCACTCCCTGGCACGGCAGCACAGCAAGACACTTTTCTGGGGAGCAGGCAAGTGCCATCACCAGGCAGAGGAGGGACACATGGACGCCATGGCTGCCCATTCCTCCCTCTTCTTGCTGTCTTACTCATTAAAACCTGCCCTGATTTCCTCTTAGGCAGGGGGCTTTCTTGCCTTTTTAAGATAATTAGCAAATTTATTATGCAACAATTATAGGAGCTGGTTCCCTTGGTGATTCACATGTTCTGTGCTAAGGGGCCTCCCTAGCCCCCTCCTTCCCCGCCATGGCTAATCTCTGCCCTGTGTCATTACTGTGAAAGTTTCCATAAGAACACAGTGCCTTTCCCAGGCCTCATCTCACCAGGATAAACGTTGCGATCTCAAATTCTCAACACTTGAAGAATAATAATTTGCATTTTGAAAACAGGCTTTTTGGAGTCAGATTCATTCATTTCTTCCCATCCCAGCCTGCAGTTGAGAATACCTCTTTTCAACCGTGAGTTTTGTTGACCTCAGGAAATGTTAAACACTGTTAGCATACGTGCTGGTAAGCAGCCCAAGGATGTCTGGATTGGTATCTGCATGGCCACTTCATGGCTGTGTGCAGTGGCACCTTGGCCAGCCGGTTTAGGGTCCCATATGATGGGCCAGAGGGATTCCCATGACCGCATCTGGAGGGTGTGGACGGGCCACCCCCGGGGACATCAGGTTGGTGGTGACGAAGCATTTGGAGCCAGCCCTGGTGGGAGTCATGCAGTATAGCTGCCTCTTAATGAATATAGACTTGCACCCTCCTGTGTGTTATTTACCCAGCTGTGCCTATTACTATTTCAATAATTTAAAGCAATCTGTTACAGGGACAGCACAACTGATTGCAATCAATAAGCAAGAAGCCAAGAATCCAATTTGAAGGGTGTGAGGTGGGTTGGTCCTGCCAGGTGGAACAGTCCTGTTTTTCTTAACCCTTTCTGCCCCTGGGGCATCTGAAGATTGGGCTGCAGAAACGCCCACTGGAGAATTCTCCATGCAATGTCACCAGCGCTGGAGCCAGGGCATCTGGCACCTTGCCTTCACTGTCACTACTGGAAGCATGGGCCACAGGCTGGCTGCCTCAGCATGGATGTGGACTTCGGCATTGCCTTCTGCTCTAGACCTTGTCAGGAATATAAATCCGCAGCTGGGCATGGTGGTGCACACCTGTAATTCCAGCACTCTGGAAGGCTGAGGCAGGAAGATCCAAAGCTAGAGAGTAAGAGCCTGAGCAACATAGAGACTGAGAAAAACACCATCTTAAAAACAAAACAAAACAAAACCAAAAAAGGGCTGTGGACGTAGCTCCACAAGAAGGCCTTGAATTCAACCTCTAGTTCCAAGGTGAGGGCGGAGGTGGGGAGAGAGCAGAAATGTTAGTTTTCAATCTCTTGAATCAGGAACTCTGCGGGGGGCCCGATGCACTGTGGCCTACGCCCTGCAGGTGGCTCTGGAATGCAGTCCAGTGCAATGACCACCGGGCCAGGGTACCCTGGAATCCACAGTGGTGCGCAGTCGGGGAGCCCAGCTGTGTGCCTGATGTGCTCAAGTTCTCAGGCCTGAGGCATGCCCAAGGCGTCAGCTCTTCTCCTCCTAGTGCTCTCCTTCCTCTGGCCCGGGGCCACAGCGCCTGCTGGCACAGCCCCCTCTTTCTTTCACACCTTGTGGGGAACATTCTGGGTCTGCACATATTGCACCTGCCAGAACTGACGGGAGTGACATTTATCATAAAACATGTATTTCGTTTTATTGCATCTCCCAAACAACCAACCGTGGCATTCTTTCCAGCCCACAAACAACTCCAGGAATAGATTGAGCTTGGCAAGTTGCTTTCGAGGGCGGTGTTCTCAGATGAGGCTCTGCTCTCATGTGACGCAGGAGCGAGTGCTCAGCTCTTCAGCAGATGACTTTACAGGGTTTCAGTTCTCACTGTTTGGAATTAAGCAGTATCTTAGCAGCTGCTTCGGCGTGGCAAGAATATCTATCTATGCAGCGTTAGTGAGCTATGATTCCCCCACTTAAAACACACAGTTCAATGATTTTTGATATATCCATATTCTGTGTAGCCATCACTCTTTTCAATTTTAAATAATTTCTGTGATCCCAAAAAGCAATGCTCCACCCTCGGCTGTCTTGTCCCCTTCCCTTTTCTCCCCACTGCTGTTGTTGTGGACTTGCCCCTTCTGTATACTGGATACATTTCATAGGATGGAGCCACGCCATGTGCCATCCTCCGGATCTAGCTTATGTCCTGCAGCAAGTTCCCTCCATGGTCCATCCTCACTGCGTGTCAGTACTTTATTCCTCCTTCTGACCTTACTCCCTTTTCCTCCCCGAGGTTCTTCTAGTTTAACATTTCTCTGTGTGTTGATGTTGATAGCTGAGAGTGTGATTGTCGACAGCTAAGGGCTGGCATACATGTCAGTGATAGAGCGCTTGCCCAGCATGTGCAAATCCCTGGGCTTGGCCCCCCGACCCGCACCTCTACCCCCACACTCTCACACACACTCACACAGTGTTGATAGCTGGGTACAACTAGATTTTGCATTGCTGTCATCTACCACTTTGCCTTCCCTCCTTCTCTACCCTCCCTCTCCCTCTTTCTCCCCCTCCCCCCGTCCCCATATCTGTGATGGGAACCTAGCTCCAGGGCAGTGGTTGGTGAGAAGCCTGAATCTTAGCTCTAGGCTCAAAGGTTAGGAAGCCATGACCCTGCAGATGATTTTCTCTACTCCTTTCCCTTGTACTCTTCCTGGTGGCGCTGCTCACAATCCAGACTGTGGTGCAGGGTCAGCCCAGTGGTGTTCGCAGCTTCTATCACTAAGAGGAGCATTTGCCTGTCATCACCTGCTCTGGCGTCTAGGAGAAGAGAGCATGCTCACAAATTCTATTTTCCAAGACATCCCTGTGCCACTTGGCCAGCATCTCTCACTCATGTGGACATTCTAACTTTAGGGAAGGGCTTCTTGACCAGGACACCTTCTGGATCCTCCCAGCATCCCCCCTGACCCCCATAGCAAGCATTGCACAGACCTAAGGTGCTCCCCCAAGAATGACATGGGTGAGAGACGAAGGGACCATAGTGACATCCCTGATCCAACTCATCTACTGCCCAGGCATGGACCCTAAGGTTGGAAGAGGCCCCATGGCCTGTCCCTGACCTTAAAAGAGTGTGACAGTGTTGGGGTGCAGCTGGTTTGCCCTTGTCTCAAGGCACAGGACATCTGGCACTGGCTGTAAAAGGTGGCCCATCCTTTTGCAAGCATTCCAATTTCACTCTGAAATCAGTCTTTCTGCTAAAGGGAAATTCTGGGCTCTCTCGTAGCTTGGCTCTTTGCTCCCAGGGTGTAGGAGGTTATATTTCTGCTATGTGGCCTCTGAGATGCCTTCTGGTGCCAGTTCCAGGCCTGAGTTCAGGCTGGCATGTCCATCTGCTTCCCGATATCATCTGCATGTCACAGAAATTGTCCTGCTTAGTGTTCCTGTGGAGAGCCAAGGTGGGGTTATGGATGCAGGTTCCACTTTCAGCTCCCACATGGCATTGACTGGTGCTCGCACCTGCAATCTTTCCAACCCTGACTCTGTACAGCACTGACTTGCGAAAGCATTAGCTCTCCCTGCATGCTGGACCAGCTGCTGCCACCAGAAGTGAGCCCCCTGCTTTCATGGCTGCCCCTGCAGTCCCTCCTCTCCCTCAGTGCAGAAATGCAAGGCAGGTATAGAGCCTGCAGCCTGCCATCCAGCCCAGCCCTTGCTCCTACCGTGGGCCAGCTCCTATGTAACCACTGGTCGCTCCTACTGTGGCCAGCTCCTACTGTGACCACTGGTTACTCCTACCATGACCTCTGGTTACTCCTACCATGGGCCAACTCCCACTGTGACCTATGGTTTTGCCCCATCTCAGCCTCTCTGATGCTTGATCCCAGATCTGCCCCTGGCCACGGATCCAGGACTGAGTGAAGGCTGGTGGCTCTGCAGGGATGTTTTTGTGTGTGCTCAATGCACTTATTTGGAAAGAACCAATACCAGTACACAAAGTAGGTGTTTTGAAAATATAGGGAATATAACCAATATATTGCATTAGGATTGAACCCAGGGCCTTTGGACCAAACTACATCTCCAGCCCTTTTCTAAATTTTTAATTCTGATACAGGATCTCATTAAATTCCTCAGTTGCCCAGCAAGCTGGCTTGAACTTGCAGTCATGCAGTTCTGATACCTCATGATAAAACATTACATGGTAGGTTTGAATTTATAGAGAAGGCTTGATTCTTCCTCTATAGCCTGTCTATCCTTTCATCTGGGAGCTAAGCTGTCATCTGAGCTGGGGACCCTGGTCTTTCAGGCCATCTCCTATGCTGTTGCCAGAGGTCAAGCAGAGGCCCTCATAGTGCCCTCCGCTGGCTTATTTGTGAGTGCAGAGAGCCTTGGGAATGACAAGGCCTTTCCAGGAAGGAGCCGCAAACAGTTCTGCATCTAAGAACAGCAGCGAGCGTGGAGTCATCAGGTGTTCCCGGCTAATGGGGTAGAACAAATGGGTCATTCTTCTCGAAAGCAGAGCGCTGTCTTTGGAGGGTAAGTGGCCCAAATAGCAGCAGTCCCTGCACTTGTAAATGCCAAGAGTGCTCCTAGGTGACCACAGACAGTGCGTGAGGGCCTGGGCCAGGCTGGAGCTGCTGCGGCAGGCAGGGAGCGTGCCCCGTCCCCTCTTCCCTGCTAATTAGGGAAGGTCCACTGCCTGAACTCACAAGGCCCCTTCCATGCTCAGGCAGGGAACCCCGACGGGGCCTTGCCTGCAGTGGCCTGTGCACCAAGACCAGGGCATCCTGAGGTCAGACTGAGTCATCCTAGGAACAAAGGAAACGCTCCTGACAGGGCAGAGGCTCTCTTTCTAATCTTCAGTCAGAAGGAATTTTCTGAGGGACTTAGCTGGAAGTAAAACATTGCTAAGGGTAGGACCTGTATAGAACTGAAGGACTCTAAGGCACCCGACGAGCACACTACGCTGTTGGAGGAGCATTCGAGGTGGAGTCGGCGTGGTGATGAGAGGAGGCCGCCGCTCTGGGGAGGTGTGGCCTGCGCGAGGGACTGGCGGTAGCACGAATGACTCGGGGTGCGGTAAGCAGGTCTCTCTGCTGGAGCTTCACACTTGGGAGCAGCCCACCCTCAAAGTCAGTGATGTGCATGGCAGTGGAGATCACAAACTCAGGGTGGCCTGGTGGACTGTGGGCGATGGGTAGATGGCCACGTTAGTCACCTTCTTGTCACTGAGACCCAATACCCAATGCCTGCAACTTAAAAGAGGACACTCCTTTAAGTTTATCCTCGTTCATTTTTACAGTCCTTGGTCAACTACTGGGTCCATGGCAGAGGCGCACAGTGTTAGAAACTGCTCGTATCATGTGGCCAGGAGGCAGAGAGAAGGGAGGAGCTGGAAGAGAGACACACCCTTCTGGTCACTCCTGCAGTGCTCACCTCTTCCAACCAGCCCCACCTCCCATCAGCAAGTCAGCTCTGGCACCCCTATAGCTCAGTCACTGGCACATGCGTCAGCTACGGAGACATGAGACCATCCTGGGACCTTCTCCATTTAAGTTGTGAAAGACAGGCAAAGCCGCTGCAGGGATGGAGCGACGGAGTGGCAAGGAGACCCCGAGTGTCCCATTGCAATGTGAAATGGTCCTGATATGGCTGGAGCCCGTGAGTGCTTCAGTGGACTGAGACAGGGGACTCAGCTGGGTGATCAGCGTTGGGGGACGATGCTTAGTTCGGTTGTGGACATGGTGGGGTGTTGGCAGAATGTCCAGAACATGAGAAGTTCCAGTTAGGGGCTCAAGGGCCACTAGGCATTTCACCCGGCTTGGGAAACGTCAGTACTAGAGTAGACACGGAGACCAGAGTCGGTGTGGCTGCCGAGGAGGCGACCCCGGCCTGATTAGTCAACAGCTGCATTAAGGCCCTGCATTCAGTGCCTGGTGATGCGGGGAGAGGAAGCTGGCTCCTGGTGATGCAGCACCGAAGCCGGGAGCCACAGAAAGCCGGACTGAGCACCCGGCGGCAGGGCCCTGCTTCTTGTGGAGGGCAGCAGCCTCACGGAGTCTGGGGGACTCGGCCTCGGGGTGGGTAGCTGTGAGCTAAGTGGATGTCTGAGCTAGGAGACCACGGTGAGTAAGTCCTGGGCAATGGGGGCTCAGAACATGTGGAGTAAGTGCCGCTTGTGTCACACAGCTGAGCTCTTCTTTAATTTCGGTGGCCTAGCCACACATGCACTGCCTGGGGTAGCAAAGGAGACGAGCTGCTAAACACACGCAAAGAGGCGTCGATGAGCTATTGACGTCTGAACTGAGAAGCCCGCTGCATGCCAACAATCGATTGCTCTTCTCACTGGTTTAAGTGTCCCCATGGGCTCAGACTCAGGCGCTTTGTTTGCTAATGACAGAGGTGGCTCACAGGCAGGCCTGGGCATTAGGCATTGAGAAGTGGTGTGCGAAATAACATCGGTATTTGCTTTTCAGTGGATTATTTCAGAATTTTGTTGAAGTTCCCCGAGGTGGTAGGGACTGAAAAGGTAGCTCACAGGGGGGTTAGGGGCACAGTATGGGAAGGCTTAGCTCCTGCGACAGCAGCTACTGAAGAGAGAAAGGGCAGAGGTGATCCTGATGTCACAGTGGGTATGGGACAAGGAGGCAGGGTGCTGGGCACAGAGAGCTGCTGTCGGGGTGGGATGGGCAACATATGTGGTGTGATTGAAACATGCAGGGGTGTTGAATTAAGTGATTTGTTATAGTAAAAGATGCATCGCTGTTAGCTCCTCTGAAAATTCTCCCTCTTTCTTTGAGCACACCGATCTCATTCTCATTGCTTTCTGAAGCACTGAGGGAAGTCCTCTTCTGCGGGTTCTTTGTAAGGTACATTCAAGAATATGGTGAATGGGACCAGCCAGGTAGCTCAGCGGGTACAGCACCTGCTTAGGCAGACTCAGGGACCGGGATCGATCCCCAGCATGCAGTGCCTGCCCCACCCCTGGGGCGCGCTGAGATGGCGTGGTGGCATGTGCCTGCAATTCCAGCGCTTGGGAGGCTGAAACTAGGAGAATTACTGAGTCCAATCTTTGTAGTGAGATCCTATAGACTGTACTAAAAATACATTAAAAAAAAGAAAGAAAAAGAATATGGTGCACAGTGCTGGTAAGTGACTTCCCATGGAAAGGCAGGCTCGTAAAAACATCATGGGGCACCATCACCCACTTTATTCACTGGCGCTGGCATTGGGTGACTTCTGGCTCTTCCCCAGTGTCAAGATGAGGGGCCTGCAGTTTAGCGCAGTTGTTAAGTGCCTGCTTGGGCAGACCCAGTCAGGCACAGGGGACTGTGGTTTGATCCCCCCAGCTCCACATACCTTACCAGACCCGCCTGTAAGGCAGCCTGAGCCAGGAAAAACAAAAACAAAAACGAAAACAAAAACCTCCAGTGTCAAGATGACTATCGAAGGGAAACGCTTTGAGATGATGTGGGACGTTAGGTAGCCACGAGTGCACCTGGCTGGTGACACAAAAGACGCCTTCTAGAACTGCTTCAGGAAGGGGCAAGAGTGGGAGGTAGGTTTGCTCAAAGACAGAAGGAGTGCTCTGAGAGTGGTAGGACAGTATTTTTTTTAGTGTGATAAAATTAAAAAAGCAAAACAAAATACTCCCCTTATTTTCTAATCATACCTCCTATTCTGAGGTAACAAAGAAAGGTCAGGGATAGGTCAGCTGTTAGAAAAATTGTATTCAAACCCAACCTGAACTGGTCAAAGGAAGAGAAGTAATGCCAGTGCCTCAGTTCCCCAAGAGGCCCAGAGGTCAGTGTCAGGAAGAGCAGCCACAGGTGGACCCGTAGAGGTTCTACAGAGTGCCTGTCTCTGGCTCTTTCCTCTTGGTTTTTCCCACACGGAGGCTATCAGCAGCTTAGCTGTGGAGAGAAAACTCCAGCAAAAGTCCCAGGACTGCATCTCGTTAGTGTTGACTGGACCGATTATCCACCGCTGAGCCAATCGCTGGGCCACAGGGCCTCAAAAACTACCTTGCGCAAGAGTGTTGGGCACTCTGGCATCTCAGTAAGCAGCCTGGGGGCTGCTCAGGTGGGTGGCATGGTCCCGCTCCTAGGCGAGCAGCATGGTGTCCGATTGCTGTGGCCATTGCATCAGACATTCTGTCTCCGTAGGGCTGCACGTTCAGGAAGCGGAAGGGCCAGGAGAAAGACTGGGGCTGTGGGCCCCTGGAGGCAGGGAGAAAGGGGAGTGGGTGTGTATGGGGGTTTATGTTGTGCTATAGAATGTATGTTGGTGATCAGACTTCCATAGGGTCCTCTCTCCGTTGCAGGGATTTGACACGAACCGTAGCCTCTTGATGGAAAGGTAGGAAGGCTGGGAGCTGGGGACTCCATCTCTGTTCCTCTAATACTTAGAGAACACATGTCCAATAGCCAGGTTATTATTACCACCCTTATTACATTTCTGTCTTATTTGTATCTGTTAAGATTATTGGCAGTGGCTATGAAGACAGATCCATCTGTTTATACACCTGCCCGCCAGCCGGCTACCGTTCCCCTTGAAGCGCACTTAGCAGGTGGCACTGTGTTAGCTCTAGCTCAGAACGGTCCACAGCCCATTTGGCACCAGGGACTGCTATTGTGGAAGACAGTGTTTCCACGGATAGGAGTAGGTGGTGGTGGTGCTGGATTCCGCTGGTGCGTGGTTCACAGTAGGTTTGTGCTCCTCTGAGAGTCTAATGCCACCAAAGTCTGGCGGGAGGCGGAGCTCATGGGGCCATTTGCACCCCTGGGAGCAGCTGTAACACAAATGAAGCTTTTCTCCCCCACCACTCACTTCCTGCTGCTGGTCTCAGTTCCTAGCAGGTTGTGGGCCAGTGCTGTATGTGGCCCTGGGCTTTAGGCTCCCTGACTTAGATGACATGGACCAGGCCTCAGGCTCTCTCTAAAACTGGAGAAGATCCTGATGCACTGACCAATAACTGCCATATGGGGAAATAAAGTCACTCATAGAAGGACACAGTAGTCCTGGGGCCACCAAGAGAGCCTGCCTAACAACCTAAAGAGTCACAGGGTGCACTGAGTGGGTTGCAGTTGGCGAGGGCATCCTGGGTTGGAAGAAGAGCGTAGTGAAGTCACTGAGGTTCAGTAATGAGCACCTGAGGTACACAGGGGAGCTCCTTTTGGTTGGGGCATGAGGGCTGAGGGGAGAGGGCAAGGCCAGCCTGTGATCGGCTTGCAAGTCCTGACTTCATTTCTCTGATGATTGGAGTCTCTGAAGGTTTTGAACCAGGGATAGCCCTGGCTTCTGCCTTGGCCTTCATCTTCTGCATATGGCGGTGCAAGCTCTGGCATTCTTAGGCTTGCCTGTGATCAGCAATTTTGGGCTCCTGGAGGTCATCAGCATTGTAATGAAGGTAACATGTCCACATTTTGAATAAGGCATGTCATTGTGACTTGGGATAGATACTACAAAAACAATCACATTCAATACAGAGAGATATTTGGATCCTGTTTGGAGCAAAAATCACCTATATGCCTCACATGTCAAACTATTCTCTTTTTAAAATTTTTTTAAATTATTGTATTTTACTTTATTGTATTTTTTAGGGAAGGGTCTACAGGGTATTTTAGGATCTCACTACTAGATTAGACTTGTAATGATTCACCTGTTTATAGCCTTCCAAGAGCTGGGATTATAGGCCTATGTCATCACATCCAATCTCAGTTGTCAGCTCAGCATGTCCCGGGGGTGGATCCTGCACGGCAGGCCCAGGGATCAAACCCCTAGCCTCTGCACCTGATTGCAGGTGCTTTAATCTGCTGAGCTATTTGGCCGGCCCTTTCAACTATTTCTCAACAGCAGCATATTCATATTTACCTATTTATTTTTAAAATATTTATTTATTTAATACAAGGTCTCCCTATGTAGCTCAGACTCATAGTGATCCTCCTGTCTCAGCCTCACCAGTGCTGGGATTACAAGTATGCACCATCATGCCTTGTTTTGTGGCCAGCATGATATGCTGGATTGAACTCAGGTCCTTGTGCTTGCCAGGGAGGTGCTTAAACTGTCAAGCTATATCCCTAACCCTATAAATTTATTTATTTACTACAAGACAAATTGTTGTGGTAGTTGATGATTATGAATCCTATTTTACCTGATATATAAAACTGCTACTAAAAATTTAAATAGTTAAATAAGAAAATAGACTGATGTAACTGAATGGTTAATTCAACTATTAAGAGAGATGATCTGGCGTGCCATTATAACATCATTTTTGAGCCTACAAATGTTTATCAAAGTTTAAGTAATAACATAACACAAATAATTTCCTGGACATGTTTAGTATGCAGCTGTGCTATTAGTCAGTTAAAGCTATTGGGGTGCTGGGGTCTTAGTGGGGGACCGCAGTGGTGCTGATATGTTGCTGAGGGGCCTGCAAGGCCGCTCGGGTTCCAATGAGTCTGGCTGAGTGCAGCCAGCCCTGGTGGTCACTGCTGGACTCTGGCCCCTAGGCCAGCTACAGGTCTGTTCCATGTGTCTCCCTTGTTCTGCAGGCAGTGGTTATACATGATGTGTTTCTCATAGCAAGTGGCAGCTGCCTCTTGATAAAGGTGCATTGTTGGCATTTGTGTCTAGCTCTCTCCCCAAAGCCTCGCACAGTCATGGGGGGCAGGCTTCTAGAGTTTGTGATTAATTCACGATCCAATGCTGGGGCTATGGCTGTGAGTGCTACACCGACCCTGGGGCAGAGAGCCTGAGTACAGTGGAAGGGAGAGAGGCTTGCTAGCTGCTGCAGCCACTGCTCCTCCCTTTTGGCTCTTGCTCTTTGCTATTTTCATGCTGTCACCAGGAACTGCTGCCCTCTGCCATGTGCCACTCTGCCTTGGAGTAAGGCAAGCATGGACTGAATCCTCCACTAACTGTGAGCTAAATAAACCTTTCCTTCCTTCATTTGGGTGTCAGATATTTTGTCCTAGCAACGAGAGAAAAGTAACCGAAACATATTCATCCAGCAAACATGCTTAAGCCTCTGCTCTCAAACTTGCAAGCACCTCATTGCCTAATGAAGGCCATGGGATCAGGTTCAACCTAGGAGCATCTTGCACAGGGAGCTTCCACAAAATCATTTGTGTAGGGAGGGGGAGGGAGGGAGCGAATATAATCCAGTCTGTCTCCATGGAGGGGCGATGCATCTTTCCTGCAGACCGTCACTACTGGAGAAGAAAAGACTCAGTGAACTTCGTGTTCATTTTACCATCAGCAGAATTAGACAAAGATTAACTAGTGCTCCTATCACACACGGGCACACACACAGGCACACACACACACACACACACACACACACACACGTCATTCTTTGCCTGCAATGTTTAATGTCAAGCTGGTATAATTTGGTTCTTCTTTTCTAACAGTGAAAATTGATTTTTCACAGATGGAGATTCACTTCGGGGCCTCAGCAGCTTGCTCCACACAGTGATATTTGCTTTTGCTTTCTTTCAGCTGATGTGGATCACAGCAACCTCATGGCTCTTCAGCACGTAGCTCCGTGGACACAGTGCCCTTCCCCCACCTCCCTAGTTTCACACGCAGCTGCCCTTGGCTCAGGGTACAGTGACAACACAACACACTTGGCATGAGGTCAAAGTATTGTCTGTGCACCTTGCTACCGAGCCTCACAGCTCAGTGGTGTCCAGGGGAGGAGAGTTGCTGGAGCTGAGCATCTCTAGGGACCTCGTACCACATGGCTCTAGTTTGGGAAAAGATCAAGATTCAAAATCCCAGGTGTGATTTCTACCATAACTGCATCACTTTGGCACCATCCTAATGTTGAAAAATGGCATTGTTAAGCTGGGGCCATTTGAATTTAGAGCCCATTTGACCGTTATGCATAGATTTGCTCTGCAGTTTGTCTTTTTCATTTAATGTCTTGGAGCGCTTCCCGTACCAGTGCACACAGGAGGACCCTTCGTTGCTGTTAGTGTGTACAGATTGTTCCGTTGATTTACAGATAATCTCTGGATGGAATCCAGTCACTCATCCCGATGGCCGTGGGCCAGGCTCTGCTCCTCTTCTCCTGGCGCTGTCCTTAGGATTAGTGCAGCTCTACTTTGCTGTGTGAGCCTGTCCGAGACAGGTGCCAGTGTCCCAAGACCTGTGTGGGGCAGGACACAGCCCTTTTGAAAGGATTGTCCTCTCTCTCTCTGGCTTTTTGTTCACCGTTTCGCAGGTCCTTCTCATTCTTCTTTATAATGTTCTTAGGAAAGATCATCATTTTTCTTTGCTAATTGGTGTCCTCACACAGCCTTCACTGTTCATGTGTCCACACCTGTTTCTCTTCTTTGTTTTTTCTTTTGTATTTTAGGGAAGGGTCTACAGAGTGTTCAGTGTCTCATTACTAGATCAGATTCATAGTGATCTGCCTGTTCATAGCCTCTCAAGAGCTGAGATTACAGGTGTGAGCCACCATACCCAGTCTCAATTGCTGTCTCAACGTGCTCCAGGGGGCGGGGCCAGCAAGGCAGGCCCAGGGATTGAACCATTGGCCCCTGTGCCTGCTTGCAGGCACTTTAATCTGCTATTTGGTTGACCCTCGCCTGTTCTCTTCTTCTTTAACATGCCCTGCACTAGTGACTTCATTATTTTTTATTGGTGAGATGTGTGTATGTGTGTGTGTGTGTGTGTGTGTGCATGTGTGTACCATACATAAAAATTAGATTTGTTTTGGAAAATTGCAAATAGGTGTATATCGTATATCGATCACTTTCCATCCCCTCTTCCCTACTTTCTCCCCTGTCTCCTGGTCCCTTCCTCCATCACCCAGAGGTCTGCCTTGCTATTTCCTACCACCCCTCGCTTATTTTCTCTTCCACTGAGTAAGCCTGAGGAGCTGGTAGGCAGGCAGATGCCCCTGCGGTCACGACGTTGAGTGAAATCAGCCAGACAGATGAGCTTCACTACCATATGGCTTCTCTTCGACTGGAATCCTGAAGTATAAATAAAACACAAAATAAAAGATAGTTAACA
>PVKA01026369.1:0-31805 GCA_004027165.1 Ctenomys sociabilis | reverse complement strand
GGGCGGGATGCAGCAGGATGGCGGAGTTGGCCTCCCTGTCTCTGGCCGGTCTCAGGGGCTGGGCGGGGGCGGGCGGGATGGAGCCTTCATATATTTATTTGCTTCTTTAATTTTGTCTTCTGAGATATGTGTATTCATCTCAGATGCTAATTTCTGAATTGAATCTTTAAATTTAAGGGCGGTGTTGTATGTTAGTTCTTTATATATATTCTAGACAGTAGACCTCTGTCTGATTGCTTATTAATTAGGGTTCTTTTCAAAATTTGTGGGTTGTCTTTTCACTCTGTTAACAATTTCTTTCGACATGCAGAAGCTCCTTAAGAAAAGTTGATCCCAGTTGTTGATTCTTTCAAGTGTTTCCCATGCAAACATATGTTGGTTCATGAACTCTGCACCTACTCGTACGTCTTCAAGAGTTCCTCCTACTTTCTCTTCCAAGAGATTGAGTGTTTCTGTTTTAATGTTTAGATCTTTAATCCATTTTGACTTTAATTTAGTGCATGGTGATAGAGCTGGTCAAGTTTTAGTTTTTGGTATGTAGAAATCCATGTTTTTCAGCACCATTTGTTAAAGAGCCTATCTTTCTTCCAGTGAGGCTGTTTAGCCCCTTTGTCGAAGATCAGATGGCTGAGTGTGATTTCAGATGCCTTTGCATCTTCTAATCTATTCCACTGATCCTCAGGTCTATTTTGTTGCCAATACCATGTTGATTTTATCACAGTGGCTTTGTAGTATAATTTGAGTCAGAAATTGTGATGCCTGCCTTACCTTTATTGGCCAAAACTGCCTTTGCTATTCTATGTCGTTTGTGGTTCCAAATAAATTTTAGGAATGATTTCTTTATGTTTCAGAGGTATGTTCGTGGTAATTTGATAGGGATTGCATTAAATCTGTGCAGCAATTTTGGGAGTATGACCATCTTCATGATGTTGGTTCTTCCTATCCAGGAGCATGGAATTTCTTTCCATTTTCGGAAATAATCTACAATCTGTTTTCTTAAGGTGTTGTAATTTTCTCTGAAAAGATCTTTGACTTCCTTGGTTAAGTGAATCCCAAGGTATTTCATTTTCCGCGGTGGCATTGTAAAAGGTATTGTTTCTATTATTTCCCTTTTAGTGTGCTTGTTATCTGTGTAGAGGAATGCTATTGACTTTTTAGTATTGATTTTGTATCATGCTGTGCTACTCAATTTCCATTTCAGTTCTAGTAGTTTCTTGCTGGAATTTTTGGGGTCTTCCAAGTAAAGTATCATGCCATCTGCAAATAGTGATAATTTAACTTCTTCTTTACCTATTCATATTCCCTTTATTTCTCCCCCTTTTCTAATGGCTGTTGCTAAGAATTCCAAGACTATATTGAGTAGGAGGGGTGATAGAGCACATCCTTGTCTTGTACCCGATTTAAGAGTAAAAGATTTCAGTATTTCCCCATTTTGGATTATATGAGCTTTTGGGTTGTCATAGATGACTTTTATCAAGTTAAGATAGAGTCCATTTATTCCAATTTTCTGTAGGACTTTGAACATGAATGAGTGTTGGACTTTGTCAAAGGCTTTCTCTGCATCAATTGAGATGATCATGTGGTTTTTCGATTTCAGTCTATTAGTATAGTGTATTACATTTATAGATTTTCGAATATTGAACCATCCTTGCATCCCTGGGATGAATCCTACCTGTTCATGGTGTATGATCTTCTTGATGATTTGCTGTATTCTATTTGCCAGGATTTTGTTGAGTATTTTTGCATCTATGTTCATGAGGGAGATTGGCCTGTAGTTCTCCTTTTTGGTTGTGTCTTTCCCTGGTTTTGGTATCAGTGTTATGCTTGCCTCCAGAAATGATTTTGGGAGGACCGTTTCCTTTTCAATTTCATTGAAGAGTTTGAGGAGTGTAGGGATTATATCTTCTATAAATTTCTTGCAGAATTCAGCTATGAATTCATCAGGACATGGACTCTTCTTTGTCGGTAGGATTTTTATTTCATTTCGTATTTCTTTGGCTGTTTTTGGCTTATTGAGAGTTGTTATATCTTCTTGATTCAGTTTTGGTAATTTGTGCCTTTCGAGGAATCTGTCCATTTCTTCTGTGTCTTCTATTCTGTGAGTGTAAAGATTCTCGAAGTAACTATTGATAATCTTCTGAATTTCTGCTGGGTCTGTGGTGATTTCACCCTTTTCATTCCTTATTGCTCGTACTTGAATTTTCTCTTGGCTCTTTTTGATGAACTTTGCAAGAGGCTTATCAACTTTATTTAGTTTTTGGAAGAACCAACTTTTTGATTTGTGTATTCTTTGAACTGTTTTCTTCATCTCAATTGAATTAATTTCTGCTCTAATCTTTATGATTTCTTCCCGTCTTTGTGCTTTGGGTTTTGTTTGCTCTTCTTTTTCTCCTTGTCAGAGGTGCAACATTAAGGTGCGTTTTTGTTCCCTTTCTGTTTTCCTAATGTGTGAGTTCATAGGTATGATTTTCCCTCTAAGAACTGCTTTCATTGCATCCCATAAATTCCGGTAAGTTGTACTTGTATTTTCATTGAATTGTAGATATTGTTGAATTTCTTTTTTAATTTGTTTTGTGACCCTTTGATTGCTGAGTATGGTGTTTAGTTTCCATCAGATAATATGCATGGGATAATTTATATTTTCTTGCATATACTTATGCATGACCTCTGGACAAGTATGTGGTCTATTTTGGAAAATGACCCGTGTGCAGATGAAAAAAATGTGTATTCTACTGTGGTTGGGTGGAACACTCTGTATATGTCCACCAGGTCCATTTGTTCCAAGCTCTGAATCAGTTCTGCTACTTTCTTGCTAATTTTTTGTCTGGTTGACCTATCTTTTTGAGATAAAGGTGTGTTAAGGTCTCCTGTTAGGATTGTGTTCTTAGACATGAAGTTTTTCATGTCAGTTAAGATTTGTCTTACATAGTTGGGTGCTCCTGTGTTTGGTGCACAGATATTTATGAGTGTTACTTCTTGCTCTTGAATTTTTCCCCTGACCAATATATAGTGGCCTTCTTTGTGTCGTTTGATCATTCTTGGTTTGAAGTTGAGACTCTCTGAGAACAGAATTGCTATTCCTGCTTTTTTCTGAGGTGCTGTGGCATGTAGTATTGTTTTCCATCCTTTGACTTTGAGCCTATGAATGTCCTTTTGAGTTAAGTGTGTTTCTTGTATACAGCATATTGTTGGATTTTGTTTTCTAATCCACTGAACTAGTCTATTTCTCTTAATTGGAGAATTGAGTGCGTTTACATTGATGGATATAATTGAAATGTGCTGACTTACGTTTGTCATGATATTTACCTGGTGTTGTTTACTCTTTTTTAGCCTGTCTTTAATTGTCTGTCCTGTTTAGTGGATTCCTTCCATTCTCATTTGTGGAATTCTGGTCATTGTGGTCTCTTTCTAGAACATCTTTCAGCAGTCTGTGAAGGAATGGCTTTGTCATCATGAAATTCTTTAGTTGTTCTTTGTTGTGGAAGTATTTCTCTTCTCCATGAAACTTGAAAGAGAGTTTTTCAGGGTATAATAGTCTGGGATGGAATTTGTTATCGTGTAGGACTTGAAGAGCTCTGCTCCATGCTGTCCTTGCCTTCATTGTTTGTGTAGAGATGTCACCTGTAATTGTGATGGGTTTTCTTTTGAATGTGAGCTGCTTCTTCTCTCTAACAGCTTTCAGTATATTACTTTTGTGTTGGATTTCTGGGGTCTTGACCATTATATTTCTTGGTGTGTTTTTACTTGGGTTGAAGTTATTTGGTGTTCTGTATATTCGGTGACCTGAATGTTGGATTGTTTCCTCATATTTAGGAAGTTTTCTGCCATTACTTCTCCCCAAATTCTTTTTATGTCATTTGTATTGACTCCTTCCTTCTCCTTGATACCAATTATTCTCGCATTGTTCACCCTGGTGTCATCTTGCAGTTGATGTATTATTTTTTTCTGCATCCTCGTTGTTTTTAAGAGATCCTTTTTCACCTTTTCACTAATTGCACTGGCATCTTCAAGATCTGAATCTCTGTCTTCCTTTTTACTGAAATGGTTTTGTAGACTCATGTTTAATATTTTTAGTTCTTCTCTATCACTTTGACTGTTTCATGCATTCTATTTCTTTTGTGTATTGTTCATTCAGTGAATCCATCGTATTTCTGATCTCCTGTATTTTTTGTCTATGTCTTCTTTAGAGGTAGCTATTAATTCTTTTTCTGCAGTGTTTCTTCCAAGTTGAGTTTCCTGTGTATATTTCTGGACTTGTTTCTGTATTTAAGATGCTATGATTTCAAAGAATTCCTGTTTTCAAAGAATTCTTTTTTGATTTCAGAACTCATTTCTGCTTTGAGTTCCTCATGATCTTTCTGTTGTTGTTTCTTTGCTTGAGATGCTGTTAATCCATATATTTCAGCTGGAATAGTGCTCTCTGCACTTGTTCTGGGTGAGCATAGTTTTTCCACCCAATGTTTCTGGAATTCATTCTTTATTTCCGATACTATGTATTCAGGTATTTCTTTTTTAATTTGGGGAATTACTTCTTATTTTATTTCCTGTATATCTTTCTGCTGTTGTTCCTTTGCTGCTGTATCTGTTAATTCATTCATTTCAGCTGAGCTAGTGTCCTCTGCCCTTATTGGTGTACTCAAGGTCTGGGATTGCATTTTTCTCCTTCTCTTTGTCATTTTGTGTAGCACTGACCTGTTACCTTTCGTGTGGAGCTTTGGTGTAGCCATAACCTTAGCTTGTTATGAGATTCGGGTGCCAATCTATTAAGTTTGAGATTATCCAGGTATGCCTTTCCTGGATCTAGCTGTTGTGTTCAGTTCCTTTTTTGCTGCAGCTCCTTTGGTTCCCCTCTGTTGGTTCCCTGTTCAGGTGAGCACGAATCGAACTGGGATGCAAAGCAATTAATGAAAATTCCCCATCTTAGCTGGCTTTCAGGCAAGGATCCGGAAAATTGCCGGGGTCAGCCCTCCTGTGTCAAGCAGGTCATTCTCTAGGTGGGTGGGCCTGGGCTTTGGTGGGTCTTCTGGGCTCACAAACAGCTAGTGGATGATCTTATTCACCAAGTACACTGTACTGGGTCGGCCAGCTTGTGCTGGGTCAGGGTCCATGAGCCGGAACCTGGCCAGGATGGGAAAGGTCCCTCCAGTGCAGCGGGCCTGGAGCCCTTACTCACAGGCCAGGCTGCGCTGGGTTTCTGGCCCTGGCATGGGACCAGGGATTGCTGAGAAATGTCCCTCCAGTATGGCAGGCTTGGAGTTCTCACTCCAGGCCAACCTGCACTGGGTCTGGGGCTGTGGGGTGGGATCGGCAATCGCTGCGAAATGTTTCTCTGGTGCAGTGGGCCTGGAGCTCTCACTGGGCCACGGGAGGTGGGGGGACAGTGAATCCCTGGGAAATGTCTCTCTGGCATGGCGGGCCTGGACTTCTACACTCATTGTGCTTTGATGCCCAGGGAATCGAGGAAATTCCCACTCCCTCAGCGGGTTTTAGGGCTCAGGATCCGGGGAGGTGCTGGTGAGTGGGTTCTGAGGTTTCAGGCCGGTCACTGGCTTGGAGGGCTTGGGGGCAGGTATCTGGGTAGTGCGAGTGGGAAGAAGCTAATGGCTCTCCCTCAGACTCAGGAAAGCCTGGTGAGTCATGCAAATTCCCACTCACTGGGAGAACTTGGGGCAGGATCCACGAGGCTGCTGGAGTCAGCCCCTGTCTCAGGCCAGCCTCTGGCTGGGTGGCGTGGGCAGGATAGAGTAGGCTGCTGGAGTGGGCTGCACTGTCTCGGGAGATCTCTGGGGTGGATGAGGGTGGGTGGTATCTAGGAGGCTGCTGGAGTCGGCTGCACCATCTCTGGCCAGTCTCTGGTGCTGGGCAGGCATGCGCAGGATTGAGGAGGATGGAGGAGTCGACTTCCACTTTTTTGACACCTATCAGTTTTATTATTTTTCTTTTTTTATTTTTAGGAATTCAGCAATGGTTGACATATTGCATGATGTTATTTGCAAGTTATTTGTTTATGTTACCAAATATAAATGCGCAAAATTGACTAACAAAAACCAAAAGAACAAAGAAATTATAAGAAATTAAGAAAGAAATAGTTGCAAAGGAAAAATTTAAACATTAACTGCTCTTTTGAAAAGACCAGAAGAGTTGCATCATATTCCAGCTGTTGAATTATTTCCTTATTCCTTGTTGTTTTTAATGGATCTTACCTTTCATGTTCATCAGCTGCAATTCTGTCTTCACTGTCTGACATTCTATCTCCAGTTTTGTTTAAGCAAAAGGTTTGAAGAGAATGTTTAATTTCCTGGATATCTCTATCAATCTGTTTCATGCATTCTGATTGTTTCTTTATTGTTCACTCCAGGTTTTCATCATTTTTCTATGCTTCTCTACTTTTAATCTATTAATCTTTAAATATGGTGAGCAATTATTCCATTATGGTTGTCATTTCTTTTTTAAAATGAGATTATTTCTGATCTTATTACTTTTAGAGCCAGATGGAATTGTTTTTTTACTTCGGTTGCTAACATTTCAGAAGTTTCACATGTGTGACAACCAATTTCTTCAATATAGATGTCTCCTGAATTTGTTCTGGGTGATCTGGAGTCTGAGGTTACATTTTGTACTTTGTTGTGACATTTCCTATTATTTCAAAAAAAATTTAAAATTTTGTTTTATGTTGTGAACCTTTTGAGTTTAGGTAGTAGGAGCTATATCACTAATATAAAGACCTCTCCAGCAACAGTCTTTTCTTCAGGGCTATCTTCTGTTGTAGGATTTTCTTGCTTTTTGTCTGTCCCAAGATTTTCCCCTCTCAATTACATTACAGTGGGATGTTGGTTTCTGTTTAGGTCATCCACAGTTTTTTGGTGTAGGGCTGTGATGTGATCATCAATGCAATCCCAGTATTGCTATATAAGGGGAAAAACTGGTTATAACAGATATGACATCCTAGCTGCAGTACTACAGGAATGATAAACACAATTTAGAAACTGAAAATTGTGGAAACTTCATATTAACATTAGACCACAGGAACAAATCTGTTATTATAAAAAAGAAGTGGCAGTAAATTAGGAGTTTGTGTGTAGTGTTTCTCTTCCTTAGAGTGGATTTCCCTGGACAACAGAGTTGCTGCACCCTGGGTGCTTTCTGTGCTGGATGCCTTCATTGATATTTAGGAGTAGGGGCCAGGCACCAGAGTCCCTCTGATAGAGGATCCTCTGATGTTAGTGGGGCAGAGAGTAGAGTTCTCTCCTCTTGCACAAGTTGGAGGAGGTGTAGTGGCTGGAGTTTATCCCCTTACAGTGGCTGGAAGGCTCAACTAGGCTCCAGTGATAGGCCAAAATTAATAATATTCATGTTTTCTTTCTCCTGTGGATGTCAAAATTTTCCAGGCTTTGCACATAAATATTTACTTGGATGGTATTTGAGATATTGTGCATTTTTTAAGACACGTTTGGGGGATGTTGACCTCTTTGTTGGAGCACGTGTTTAACCTTGTGCGATTCAGTCAATTCCTTCCTGCCCCCATCCCTAGAAACCAGCGAACAGCTCTGGGGTCCCTTCAGTTTTAGGAGGCTTTTGCTCTGCTATGTGAAGTTATTTCACACTTGCTCCACCTAGTGGAAAACTTAGTATCTGTGTGACAGTCAGCCCTGTTACCAAGGCTTTCAGTAAACAGTTTATATAGTATTAAACTGTTTATATTAAACAGCTCATGCTTGTTAAGCATGAGGATGAGCTGAGCATCTCACAGTCAATTTTCTGGGATTATTTTCTTGAGCTCCCTTCTCATAGCTTCCTTCTCAACACTTTCTTCTCACCTTCCCCATTCTGGCCTGGTTCTCTAAGTAGATACTGAGGCTTTTGTCTCATTCTGTTTGGAACATTCTGTAGATCTTTCTGACTCTGATACTTTACAAGGAGAGCAGAGATATCAGAGAAATAATGAGAGAAGTCCAGCCAGGCCCACATTCTTGTGCCACAGTTCTCTGGTCAGAGGGAGGGCTGCTGTTGCTCTCTCGCTTTCCTCCCTGCCTGGCCTCTGCTATCACAGGGCTGGGAAAGAAGAAATGTCTCACTCTTAGGAAACTATAGAGAGCCCTTTACGTGATCTCTCTTTCTTAGTTAGAGAAGTAAAAGACTTCTGTTGGAGCTCTTTCTGTCAGCACTAATGGAAACCTCTGGCATTCAGGTTAACTGGAGTTGAGGTTAGAGGAAACTAAGAAAAAACCTGTAAGCTGCTTTTCAGTGGTACTCAAGATCTCCTAATTTTCCTTTCTCAGCTCATTTTCTATCCTGTTTTTCAGAGCCCTCAGCTACCTGCTTCGCACATATGGCTTTTGTTTACACTTGTGAGAGGCATGGTAGGCATACTTACCATACCGCAGTTCTTCATTGCTGTGACAAAATAGCCTAGATAAATGACTTAATGGAAGTAAGATTTCTTCTGCTTAAGGTTTTCGTCTACAATCAGGCTTTTAGGCTTGAGGTGAGGCAGAGCATTGTTATGGAAGGCTATGGTGGGGTGAAGATGTTTTGTTCATGGTCACTGGGAAACAGCCCAAGCCAGAGACCCAGAGAGCCTGTGCTCACTGGCTTTCTCCTTTTTCACACTACATCCTCTACTCTGCTGGATGGCACTGTCTGCATTCAGGGCATATCTCCCTCATTTCTTTGCTGCCTTTCATGCCAGGTGTCTCTGGAAGGATCTCACAGACATGCCCAAAAGGTGTGCCTTAGTAATTTCCTAGTTAGGCTTCACTAGCTGAATGAGTACAATAGAATATAGTAAAGTATTATAAAATAATATAGTATAATAAATATGAGAGGTATATAAAGGATTTTTCTAAGGAGGCTTACAATGCTCATCTGTAGAATAGGAGGTGGAAAAATACAAAGTGCCAGGTGTATGGTGGAGAGTTTGAGCATTCAGTTAGAGGTCAAAGTCCTGGGTCTGGCACAAGACCCCATTGGAAGGATAAAAGGCCTATGTCTGAAGAAATCAGACAAATATCCTCAAGGCAACATGGAAAGTGCAAGTTATTCTAAAGAGGCAAAACTGAAGACCTACTTTTTTCTCTTTTCTATTCTAGGCCCAAGACCCAGAACAGCCCACCCTGTGAGTGAGAACTTCCAGGTCCAATATACTAGAGAGATCTTTCCCAGCCTTCTCTGGTCCTGCCCTGCCAGACACAGCATAGCCTGCTCCATGAGTGAGAACATCCACCACCCATTTAGGAGCCCCGCAGTCCCGCCAAAGCCCAGGCCCAGTGAGTGTGTGAGAGAGCTTCTGTGCTTTCGCCCCTATGCCATTCCACACCTAGCCCTCCCTGGCATATAGGCCTGGCATGAACCTCTGCAGTTGAAATTCCTGCACTGAGACTAAGGTCAAAATCATGCAGCTAATCCAGGAGCAGAGCATCTTGTAAAAGGGGCAAAATAGGCTCACCTCCAAACACAGCAACAGGAAGGAGCTGAGCACAGAAGCCAGACCCAAGCTAGGTACAACTACATGAACTAGAACTTGGTATAACAGTACATGAATTTCATATGATGCTAAGGTTAGAAATGCACAAAAAGCTCTACACCAAAGGTCAGAGGTCAGAGCTATAAGACATGATAAAAACAAGGAGCCAAATGCAATCTCAGGCCTCAAGCCCACCAATGATAAGTGCAGAGGACATTAGCTCAGCTAAAATAAGTGAATTGACAGAGTCAGAAGCAATGAAACAACAGTAGAAGGGTATAGAGGAATTAAGACCAGAATTAACATCTGAAATAAAAAAAATTTTTTTTGAATACATAGTATATGAAGTAGTGCATCAAATCCAGAAACATGGGGGAAACTCAATGCCCACCCAGAACAAGTGCAGAGAGTACTATTCCAGCTGAAACATATGAATTAACAGTGTGGCGAGCAAAGAAACAACAGAACAAAAGTAAAGAGGAACTCAAAGAAGAAATTCCTGATATAAAAAAAGAAATCTTAGAAATCATAGCATCTGAAGTAGAGAATCAATTCTGGAAATATATAGAGGAAACACAATTTGGAAAAAAAATTCTGCAGTAAAAGAATTAATAGCTACCTTCAAAGAAGACATTGACAAAAAATTAGAGGAGATTAGAAATACGACAGACACCTTAAATGAACAATACAGGAAAGAAATAGATTGCATGAAGCAGAGTCAAAGACATAGAGAAGAACTTAAAATCTCAATCACGAGTCTACACAACTGTTAGAGTGATAGGGAAGACAAAGTTTCAGATCTTGAAGACGCTGGTGCAGCTAGTGAAAACATGAGAAAAGATCTCTAAAAAACAATGAGGATGCAGGAAACAATGATCCATCACCTGAAAGATTATGCCAAGATGAACAATGCGAGATTAATAGGCATCAATGAGAAAGTAGTCAATACAAATGATATAAAAAGACTATGGGAAGAAGTAATAGCAGAAAACTTTCCAAATATGAGGAAACAATCTAACCATCAGGTAATTGAAGCATACAGAATGCCAAATAACTTCAACCCAAGTAAAAACACACTGAGACATATAATAGTCAAGATTCCAGAAACCCAACACAAGAATAATATACTGAAAGCTGCTGGAGAAAAGAAGCAGATCACATTCAAAGGAAAACCTTTCAGAATTACAGCCAACTTCTCTTCCAGCGTACCGAAGACCTCTATGAAAACAAATTCCAGCTCAGATTACTATACCCTGCAAAACCATCTTTCTTTTGATGGAGAAGTGAAATACTTCCATGACAAAGAACAACTAAAGAATTTCATGATGACAAAGCCATCCCTACACAGGCTACTGAATGATGTTCTAGAGAGGGATCACAATGACCAGAACTCCATGAAAGAGCATAGAAGGAACCCACTAAATAGGGCAAACAATTAAACACAAGAGACAAAGAAGTGAACATCAGCAGGTAAATAATATGTCAAACATAATTCAACAAATTTCAATTATAACCATCAATGTAAATGCACACAATTCACCAATTAATAGAAATAGACTGGCACAGTGGATTAGGAAACAACCCAACAATATGCTGTATACAAGAAACACACTTAAACAGACATTCATAAGCTTAAGGTCAAAGGATGGCAAACAATACTTCATGCCCCAGCAGTGCAGAGAAAAGCAGGGGTAGCAATTCTGTTCTCTGACAGTCTCAACTTCAAACTAAGAATGATCAAATGAAATAAAGAAGGCAGAGGAAACACTCATGATATGTATGCACCAAACACGGGATATGTAAAACAAATCTTACTGGACATGAAAAATCTAATATCCAATACCAAAATGTTAAGAGGGGACCTAAATAGTCCCTTATCCCAGACATACAGGTCAACACGACAAAAAAAGTAGTAGAACTGAATGAGAGCCTGAAACAAATGGACTTGGTGGACATGTACAGAGTGTTCCACCCAACCATAGTTGAATATATATTTTTTTCAGCTGCATATGGGTCATTTTCTAAAATAGACCATGTACTAATCCAGAGGTCATACTTAAGTATATGCAAGAAAACAGAAATTATCCCGTGCATATTATCCAACCACAGTGCAATGGACCTTGAAATAAATGACAAAAGAAACCAAAAAACCCCACTAAATTCATGGAAATTAAACAACACCCTACTCAGCAATCATTGGCTTACAGATGAAATTAAGCAAGAAATTCAAAGATATCTACAGTTTAATGAAAACTCAACCACAACTTATCGGAATTTATGGGATGTGATGTAAGTAGTTCTCTGAGGGAAGTTCATGGCTATGAACTCACACATTAGGAAAACTATATGAGAACAAATAGACACACTAATGCGGTACCTCCAACATCTAGAAAAGGAAGAGCAAACCAAACCCAGAGGCCAAACATGAGAAGAAATCCTAAAGATTAGAGCAGAAATGAATGCAACTGAGATGAAGAAAACAGTTCAAAGAATTAACAAAAGAAAAAGCTGGTTCTTTGAAAGACTAAATACAATCTATAAGCCCCTAGCTAACGTCATCAAGAAGAGGAAAGAAAAAATTCAAATACAAGCAGTAAGGAATGTGGGAAACCTGTGACTGGCATCCACTTTATAATAGTCTCAGGCATTTTCTTAGGTTTCCATTCCTCTGCTGAGTTAAATTCCTAATTCTTCTTACCCTGCTTATTTCCCATAAGTCTCCTTCCTGCTGCAGCCCAGTGGTGGGACTTCCTTTCGTCGCCGGGTTGCCTAGTCACTAGCTCCTTTTACCCGCCGAGTTCCCTATGCCTCCACTATATATACCCAAAGTTTCCTTTGAATAAATGAGACTTGATTAGAATCCTGTCTTGTCTCCATTTCTCATGTCTCCTGTCCCATTCTTATCTCCACTCTTCCTCTAGGGTTTCGTCAACTTATCCTCGGCAAAGGAATGAAAAGGGTGTAATCACCACAGACCTATTGGATATTCAGAAGATTATCAGTAGCTACTTTGAGAATATTTACACTCACAGAACAGAAAACACAGAAGAAATGGACGGATTCCTTGAAAGGTACAAACTGAATCAAGAAGATATAACAACTCTCAATAACCCTATAACATTCAATGAAATATGAAATATAATAAAAATCCTGCCACCAAAGAAAAGTCCAGGTCCTGATTGATTCACAGTTGAATTCTACAAGAAATTTACAGAAGATATAAGCCCTGCACTCTACAAACTCTTTAATGAAATAGAAAAGGAAATAGTTCTCCCAAAATTTTCCTGGAGTCAAGTATTATACTGATACCAAAACCAGGAAAAGACAACCAAAAAGGAGAACTACAGACCAATCTCCTTCATGAACATAGATGCAAAAATACTCAATAAAATCCTAGCAAAAAGAATACAGCAATCATCAAGAAGATCATACACCATGACCAGGTAGGATTCATCAGAGGGATGCAAGGATGGTTCAATATTTGAAAATCTATAAATGTAATACACTATATCAATAGAGTGAAGACAAAAAAACCCACATGATCCTCTTAATTGATGTAGAAAAGGCTTTTGACAAAGTTCAACACTCATTTATGTCAAAAATCCTTCAGAAAATTGGAATAGAAGGCCTCTACTTCAATTAGATAAAAGCCATCTAGGACAACCCAACGGGTAATATAATTCTAAATGGCAAAAAACTGAAACGTTTAACTCTTAGATGTGGTACAAGACAAGGATATCTTCTATCACCCTTCCTATTCAATATAGTTTTGGCATCATTAGCTACAGCCATAAGATAAGAAGGAGAAATAAAAGGAATAAGAATAGGCAAAGAAGAAGTTAAAAGTATCACTATTTGCAGATGACATGATACTTTATTTGGAAGACCCAAAAAATTCCACCAAGAAGATACTACAATTAATACACAACTTAAGTAGCATAGCCAGATACAAAATTCATACTCAAAAGTCAATAGCATTTCTCTACACAGATAACACACTGAGAGGGAAACAATAGAAACAATAACTTTTACAGTACTACCACAGAAAATCAAATATCTTGGATTTCATCTAACTAAAGAAGTTAAAGATCTTTTCATGGAAAATTATAATACTCTGAAAAAAGAGATTGTAGAGGATTTCAGAAAATGGAAAGATATACTCTGCTCTTGGAAAGGAAGAACCAACATCGTGAAGATGGCCATACTTCCAAAATTGTTGTATAGATTCAATGCAATTCCTGTCAAACTACCCACAACATACCTCCCAGACCTAGATAAATCATCCCTACAATTTATTTGGAACCAGAAAAGACCTAAATAGCAAAATCAATTTGGCCAACAAACACAAGACAGGAGGCCTAACAATTCTTGACTTGAAATTATACTACAAATCTACTGTGAAAAAAATCAGAATGGTATTGGTAACAAAATAGACCTGAGGAACAATGGAATAGAATAGAAGGTGCGGGGATGTCTAGAAACACAGTCAACCACTTTATCTTCGACAAAGGTGCCAAACTTGCTTACTGGGAGAAAGATAGCCTCTTTACCAAATGGTGTTGGAAAAATTGCTCTCCACATGCCGAAAACTAAACTTGCCCCAGGTCTATCATCATGCACTAGGCTAAAGTCAGAATGTATTAAAGATCTAAACATTAAAACAGAAACAATCTCTTGGAAGAGAAAGTAGGAGGAACTGTTGAAGACATAAGAATACAAACATGTATTCGCAAGGGAAACACTTGAAACAATTAATAACTGGGACCACCTCTTATTGAGAAGTTTTTTGCATGCCAAAAGTAATTGTCACCAAAGTGAAAAGCAAACCCACATATTTTGAAAAAATCCTAACTCATAAGCACACAGACAAAGGACTGCTCTCTAGAATTTATAAAAGCACTGAAAAATATCATGGCCCCTAAATTTAAAGACCCAATCCAGAAATGGGCATCCGAGATGAATACACACTTCTCAGAGGACGAAATTAAAGAATCCAATAAATGTAAAAATGCTCCACATCGCTAGTCATGCATGAAATGGCAATTAAAACATCACTGAGATACCATCTCACCTCAGAAAGAATGGCTATTATAATAAATCAACCAACAACAAATGTTGGAGAGGTTGTGGGGGAAAACGGAACACTCCTCTACTGTTGGGAATGTAGACTGGTACAACCATTATGGAAATCATTATGGAGACTCCTTTAAAAGCTAAGACTGGAAATCCCATTTAAGTCAGCTATCCCTCTAGTGGGAATTTTCCCAGAGGAAATGAAAACGTCATATCATACTGACATATGTGTGCCTACGTTTATATCAGCACAAATTGTGATATCCAAACTTGGAACAACTAAGATGCCCATAATATGAGGGATGGTTGAAAAAGATGTGGTGATTTTATACAATGGAGTATTACTCAGCTGTAAAGAATGATAAACTTGAAGCCTTCATATTTAAATGAATGCCACTTGAAGATATACTTATAAGCAAAATAAACCAGACCAACATGTGCAAATATCGTATAGTCTCTTTGTATAACTCAAAAGAAAATTTCAAATTGAAATGTATAACATAATTAAAAGGAAGGTGAGAACTTGAGAATTGGACAATGCGAGAGGGCAAGGAGAAACGATGAGAAACATGACAGGGGCAAGACTATTCATTTTTACACACTAGATGGGTAAGACAATGATCCTGAGAAACATCATATTTTTTAAACTAGCAGTTAAGTGGTAGGATTCTCACCCTGACTAACTATACATACTGATACCTTTGAACCAATTAATTGCACTAAATTTAACGAAGTGGAATAGAAGGTCACAATTCAAATGCCTGTCATTATGGTCTTCTATTTATGGACTTGTCATGACACACCAAGTATTACTATACTGCCCTTTTTAATTTTTATTTTATTTTTTTATTTTTTGGCGGAACCAGGGAGGATTGAACTCAGACCTTTGTGCTTGCCAGGGAAGCGCTTATTCCACTGAGCCATCTCCTGGGCCCCCAATACTGCCCTTTTTAAAAGGGTAGTAAATGAAAAATAAGACAAACATATCGCAAGACAGTCCTGCTACAATGCTACTATGCTGTATATGGATGGATGTCTAAATATCTATGTAAATATATGTAAGTGTTCATTTCTATTTAAAGAAAATTTCTTCTTCATATTTTGTATGGACTTAGAGTTTAGTATCTCAATACTTGATGAAAAATACATGCTCCATGTTGTGCCTATGGTGTCTGACATTTAGATAAATAGTGTGGGTAAACTGAACTGCATATGTTGCAGAGTAATAATAAGTCTCTCTTCTGGAGGGTTAAAAACCTAAGTTTTCAGATCAAAAATTGAAGAAAAAGAAAGATTACATGGTCAGCCAACATTTTGGCCCCAGCCTTTGAAGGTCAATGAAGACTCAGGACATAGGAGAATTTGTAATGTAACATCATGTAACTCAGTTGTGTCCCAAATTTTCTGATCAAGGTGATTATGAGGCCACAAAGGAATGCAATCGATGATGTATAGAGTGCATAAGGAGAGTCACATGGAGGGAAAACTTTCTCTTAGTCTTTCACAAAGAGCAAATTGGTCAAGCAATGGCAGTTACTCATCCACAAGGCTGACATTGACAAGGGATCTACAAAGATAAACCCTGAGGGTACCTGACTGACCTTATCTGATAGAGAAGTTACATTTCTTGTTATATAGGTCTTGCTTTAGCTCAGTCTTTACCATCCAGCAGAAAAGTATAAAAATGGAGGGATATAAAGTAAAGTCATATTAATATACTGAGCTGTGAATTGCTCAATTCAACAACTTCTGTGGATAACCCATTTCTATTGTGCACTGCTGATCTGTGTAGGATTGTTATATATATAAATTTAAAGATATAATTTCCAGGAAGCTCCTGATAAGGCACCCCAAGTCGAACCTGAACCACAGAATGCAAGACCTGATTGCTGGGCTGCTCACAGTGTTTCTGATGCTTTTCACTCAGCATTTATGGTTGTGACTCCATGTCCCTGACAGGCACTGAAAAATATATTTTCTTTTATTCAATTTAATTTTTACTTTACTTTCTTTTTGTGGAACTTGGGATTGAATTCAGGCCCTTGCGCTTGGCAGGGCATAGAATATACACATTAAGATTCAAAGGTATATAAAAGTAGCAAATAATACATCCTAACTGAACAGTTTTATAAGCAAGCTCATTTAATCATGAGGAAATATTTACTGAAACATTGAGGGAAAAATTGCTAAGAATGCTATGTCCATAGAGGAGTTAATTTTTAAAAAAGAATGAAAGGATAGAAGAAATAGGACCTTCTGAAACAGTTTCCCCTTAAAAGCTGGCACTTAACATTAGCCTATTAGCATTCTTTCTCAGGTCTTAATAATTATTTTTGACACATAGCTCTCCCTCTGCAATGTTTTCTATTGGATATTTAATAGTACAATGAATTTCTTTTTCCATTATTTTGTCTGTATCTTTATCTGAGATAGGTCCCTCATGAAATATATATGGTAGAAAATACTAAGTACAACTTGACAATCTTTCTATTTTAACTAAACATTTCAGCCAAAATGATAATGCAAATATTGATATTTTAAACTTAGAAGTAACATTGTTTCTGTTGTGTTTTGCTTTTAACAGCCTCTAGAGTAAGTGAATTTTATTACAGTAGTGTTTTTTTCTGTCACTTGCAAGTAGTTTACACAGTTGTCACTCTTTCATTCACTATCTTCAATATTATGTATAAATGATGAATCATAGTTTGAATTTAATCAGTACTTTGCCTTCTGTAGCAGGAACAATACCTTAGAGCTGACAGAACACATAGACAAATATTAATATGATTGTAAGATGTGGGCAATGAAAGAATCACAGAGATTTATCATTCACATTGGAGTCTGGGAAGTCCAAGGTGAAGTCACCAATAGATTCAGTGTCTGGTGTCAGGATCTGCACTGGTCTCAGATGTTGGCCTTTTAAATGCCCTCTGAAGTGAAAGGGACAAAACAGTTCTTCAAGTCCCTTTTGTAAGGGAAGCAACTCATTTATGAAGACATTGCCCTCATGATTTAATCACTTGCTGAAGGACCCATTGCTTAATACTTTTGATTGGACTTCAACCTAATAATCTTATAAAATACAAACCTCAGCCCATAGCTCTAGTCAAACAGGGCTCTATGAGCATGTGGCCATGAGCCAAGGCTAGAGAGCAAATAACATGCATGTGTACCCTATGACTTATGAGTTTTTAGTGTATGCTTTTTGTGTTTATGTCTAATGCAGAAATCTCTAAGTATCTGTGTTAGTTGTTCATAGACATGCACAATGGATTAACCAGGGGGAGAGTGAGACTGTGTGAGAGTGTGGTGGTCACCATAGGAAGAATGATGGTAAAGGGGAATCTGTCTAATAGCTCCCTCCACAGTCCAGGGAGGAACTGGAGATGTGCTGTGCATGGTGAGGAGCATGGAGAAGAGTGGATTTGGCATAGGCAGGGATAATACAGTCCATGGAGATACCCTTTCAAGTTTTTGAATTTGTCTGTGGTCCTCTGTTTCACTTAGTGGCTGAAGACCATCACCTCTCACAGGATTCAGTTTCCACACAGAAGAAGACAAGTTTTGGAGAAAGTCACAGACGGAGGTCCTGTAGGAGGTCCCTTGCCATGAAGTTGGCCTTTGCCTAGGCAGCAAGTATCTTAAGGATACAGTTCTTGCTCATAGTGTACAATGCTCTGTCCCCTTGGCAGCCTGAAACTTGTAGGAATGAAAAAGGAATGCTTTCCACACATGCTTTTAAAGAAATGAAGCCATTTCCAAGAATGAAGGATGTAAACTGTTCTCAGCTGATCTGCTTGTCCATGATGGGGGGAGGTGAAAGGGAAGAAGACATATCGTATAGAAACAGGTAATGAGTGCTAAGTGCAAATCAGCCAGGACCAAGGAGGTGATTTTTCACTGTCTATAATTTCCAGTTATTCTTCTTTGACACTGTTCCTCTGACCCTTATATCATGTTGAATCTCTGGTTTCACCTTTCTTGAGGATACTGGGCCTCCTATCTAGTGGTGGATAATTTTATGGAGAGCTGTCTCTGTCCATAAGGGCAGTAAAAACACCTCCTTAGGGAGGGAAGAAGGTCCAGGAGTTTCTTCTACTGCTACAGGAAGCCCTTCCAAGCCTTATAGGATTTATTCATTGTGAAATACTATAAAGTCTCTAAAAACATACTCAGAAGAGTTTATTGCATCTTCCTATCCTCTTAAAATGAGTATTTTAGCTTATTCTTTAATTATTTATATATAAATATGACTAAAGAGTGTTTTTTTTTTATTTTTAGAGGAGTGACTACAGGATGTTCAGGGTCTCACTAATAGACTGGACTCATAGTGATCCACTTGTTCACAGCCACCCAAGCACTGGGATTACAGGCGCGCACCACCATGCCCAGTCTCAATTGCTGTCTCAGTGCCCCCCAGGGGCGGGGCCTGCACAGTAGGCCTAGTGATAGAACCTCCAGCATCTGCACCTGCTTGCAGGTGCTTTAATCCATTGAATTATTTGGCTGACCCAAGAGTGTTTTGAAGGTACTGAAATTTTCATTAATGTTTATTCATTTGTCTCACTTCGATGAACTTTGTTCTTATTCAGCTCATTTAAAATATCTGTCTAGATCACACACATTCACTCCTACTTAACCTAAAGTGTCTCATTTCATCTTTTCCCACTAATACACAACCTTGAGCTCTCAAATATTCTCTTGTTGGCTCTTCTTTTACCTTAAATCCCAATTTCTTCAATCATAGACGGTGTTTTGCTCAATCTTTTCTAAAAAATAATTAATTATTGTTTCTCTCTTATTCTTAACTGCCTTCAGAGATGAGAAATTATGTTGAGAAAGTATGCATAGGCCAGGCAAAAAAATGTATCTAGTATTTTTTTTTTTTTGGCAGAACTGGGAATTGAATAGTATGTTTTTAGTTGCCTGGTTTTATGTAAAGTGTTGCTGATGAACTCATAGGTGAAAATGTTGCATATTTTGGGCTACTGTCTCACATGAGTGACGTGAGACACTCTAGTTTTTCAGTTACTGAGTTTAATTTCAAACTTCATCATGTTGAGTAATTTTACAAAACCTCGGAATAATCTTTTTCATCTCCCCTTGGGTATGTTTAATGTTGAGAGAGTATGTAGTATAGTACCTTGATGTTGACATATCTGATCATTGGGTATTATTATGTGTCTATGACTACATCCATAGAAGTCTGTTTTGTGCAAGGTCCTGGCGATAGAGAACACTAGATATGATGCATAACACATACAAGGGCTCTCATAGTCTAAACTCCCATCTCAGGTATTTCTGCTTCATAGTTGCTTTGTTCACCACATCCTTCTGTTCATTCCCTGTGCCTACTCCCAAACCGATTTAGCTAATCCACAGTTATTTATGGTAGCCATCATTGTAGTAGGGTTTGCTAAGTTCCATTTTTGTTAGTCTATTTTTATAATAAACGTTAAACAATGGAAGAATCTATCTGTGATTAAAATTAGCATGTTGAGGTGTGACATCACAAGATGATGGAACAGGAGACTATCTCTCTCCTCACAACTACAATGAATAAACCTCTTGTGCATGAATTAATTCTCCCTGTGATACAGCCAAAATCTACTTATAACACTTCTACATGCCACATACAAGTGTTGGCTAGAAAAGCAGTAGAATGCTGCAACTGAGTATGAGGACTGATTCTGATTGGGGGGCATATATTCAGAGTGATGACCAAGAAGCCCTTAAAGGACCTTTCCATACTTGATGCCAGACTAAAGATTGCAGGTTCTTGAAGTCAGCAAAATAACCCAATATAGTCCAATAGTCCGTAACTGCACATTTCTTTGGAGTTTGCAAGAAACTAAGATTAAGGGTACTTCACTAATTGATCTCATGGAAGAAATTTCAAGCCAGTCAAACATTCATGCTATGACATAGGTACTGGTGGCTGTTTTAAGCCATACTTATAGTGAGAATTGGGAATGAAAGGAAGAACAGGAAATTTGAAAACTTAAAAGTTGGACTAGCAAGAAGTATATATAAAGTTGGGCCCCAGGAAGTATGTCTGCTGACAAAATTATCACTATTATATAGAAGCCAAGTACTTTTATTTTTTTGAGACAGTTTCACTATAAGTTTCAGGTGGTCTGAAACTCATTTTATGGGTGAGCTGAAGCTAGCCCAAAACTCACAGTGATCCTCCTGCTTCAGCCTCCAGAATACTGAGTTTATAGACATGCTCCACCACATCAAGCCTAAATAATCAAGCATTTGGTACAGGAAGAAGAAGGAAAATTACTTGCACCCATCACAGCCTAGAGAGTGCAAAGGGTAAAAACATTTCTTTTGAGAGTAGAGTCCCTAGGACACCTCATCCAGAAAGGCCTCTTAGGGAATTGGAGCCTGGCATTTGTTTCACTGTGCTGCTATCCAGAACTCAGAGGCTATTGCAGCAATGGTCATGGGAATATGGCTAGTAAGCAACTCAGCTGGCGGTAGATGCTGATTTTAGCAGCAAAGGGCAGGTTACGGAAGTTTAAATCAAGATTTCAAGGGAAGCTTTGAGAGCCTAGGAAATGTGCTCTTGAAACATGAGCACATGAAGGTATGGGAAAGAAGCCAACAGTGAGTGGAGACTCCAGGAAATTGAAGATGTTTAAGAATGTTGAATGTCTGCTAGGGAAAGCTGCAAGTCATAAAGGGAGCCAGCCCCAGAGGGAATCCATGTAGGTTGCAGCCAGCCAGCCAGTAGGGATGGAGCTGTCTCAACCATCTGGAACTCATACTTCTTCACCTCACACCTTGGATCAGCTAAGTGGCTGCATGGCTTAGCATTTACCCTGAGAAGGCTTGGTCTTCTATTTTTTTTTTTTTTTTTTTTTTTTTTGGAACTGGGGATTGAAATAAGGCCCTTGCAATTACCAGGGAAGTGTTTATTCCACCAAGCCATCTCCGCGACCCTGAGGCTTGGTTTTACAATAGTCTGATACTTCTTTTTATCCCTCCTTAGTCTTCCCTTTCGAATGGGAATATTTATCCTGTGCCATTGAATCTTGGGATTAAGTAACATGATATTTGAATTTTACAGAGCTTCACATCTAATAGTTTATCTTATTTTCAGAGGAGTGTTTTGATATAGACTTCTGAGAAATTCTGGAACTGTGAATATTTGGAAAAGGATTAATGCATTTTAGGTTGTATAGGATTAGTTTTATCAAGTTAATTAAAATTATTATCTCACTATTGTGTTTATTTGGAGATTAATTTTGATTTAAGATGATATGTTATGTGTTAGGAATGTAGACTGGTGCAAACACTGTGCAAATCAGCATGGAGATCCTCAAAAAACTAGGATTAGATGTCCCATTTGACCTAGATTTTCTCCTTCTGTATATCTTCCCAGAGGTATTAAAAACATCACACTACAGAGATAAATGTGGACCCCTACTGATAGCAGCATGGATTGTAACACGTAAATCTCAGAAGTAACCAAAATGCTCATCAATAGAGGAATAGGTAAAATGATATAATATTTTCTATAGTAGTGATAGAGTACTACTTAGCCATAAAGAAGGATAAATGAGACTTCTATTGGGAAATGAATGCAACTTGAGGCCATTCTATAGTTGCATTCATTTCCCAATTTCTTTATTTCTCAGAAATGAAATAAAGGGCTGGGGAGATGGCTCAGTGGAATAAATGCTTCCTTAGCAGGCACAAGGGTCTGAGTTCAATTCCAGGTTCCACAAAAAAAAAGGAAATAAATTAGACCCGTGTGTATAAACATTAGATTACATCCCTCCCTTGTATAAGAAACTGAAAAAGTAAATATCTCAATAATATTATCAAATGCAAATAAATTGTGCAGAAGCAACTAGTATGGGTGAAAGGGGAAATGATAGTAGGGAAAAAGGACAAAAATACAAGGCAATTATACTACTAATGTGTCTTATTCATTAAAATGGAAGGTTTGTGCTTATATCAATTGCAGAAAGTTTTATGTCCATATCTCATGTGTCATCTTAAAGATGACAACATGCAATGTTATCAACTATTATTATTCTTCTGTGATTTTTGATATGATAAAAATAGAAAGTTAAATACTACCACCATACACTGACATAGCATAAACATTCCCATTCCAAAAGTTAGTATAGGCATAGGATGAAATCATACCAGGGAAGGACCAGAACTCAATAGGAAAATATTACGCCTGTAGCTCTGTATCCTAGTCAAGTAGTGAGATGTGAACATCAAGTGCCTTGGATGGTGATGAACAGATGTCATTGCCAGTGGCTGTAGTGTTAGAGCTCACCTATTGAACTGATGTTTCTCATTCCTTGTGACTTTTCTCACACATTTTACAGTCCTGGATTTTCAATTTCATGGGATATCCACTGCACTTTCAAGTCTCCTTTCAGAGTTTCTTGCAAGGCCCTTTCAAAGGTACATTACCTAACAATGAAGTTCCTCTTGTAAAATCTTAGTAAAAGTGTTCCTAACCACAATTCTCTTGCATTCTGCTCATCTGTAAAGCCACAATGAACACATGGCTGTCACTGAGGTCTGTCATTACCTCTGACAGCAGTCAAGACCGTTGAAATCATGGCTGAAGAAGCTGCCGAATGCTTACATGACTTAGCACTTTGAATCAAATTTCATGGAACAAATGCCCTTTGTCGGGCGCAACCTCGCTGGCAAGGAAGACGCGACAACCAGCTCTTCTTTCCGCGGTTTATTCAGGACCCCTATACAATCTTCTTCCCCTGCTAGCTAGCCTCCCTGCTTCCTCCTTCCTTCTTTGCTAGCTTCCTGCTTCTCTGCTCTGCCAGGGGAAGCCTGCTCATGGCTTTGAACCAGTGGGCGTCCAACCCCGGAGTGCCACGTGGGCACAGCCGATAGGTCCAGGTACGTGGAAGCAACGCCATAGTCTTAGCCTCAGCCAAATGAGAAGTTGTTTGCTACGGAGAGCACCCACTCCCAGGTGGGTGTGGAAGGCGGAAGCCAGTGCCTTCTTTAAGGTGCGCTGTGCACAGCTCTCCACAGTAAGTTGTTTGTTATGGAGAGCACTCACCCCCAGGCGGGGGTGGAAGGCAGAAGCCAGCACCGTCTTTCAGGCGGGGCTATTCGCAGCTCTCTACAGCCTTTGGTAATCATTTTGGAGCATGGTTCCTTGAAACTCCCTTCTCAAAGCAAAGACTTTCACTTTTTTAATACTAAGCCTGCAATGGATAAGACCTTGCCGGCTCTTCACATGCTTTCAATACATCACTCTAATTGTGCTTCTATAGAATACTTGGCTTCTTTTTTATGCTAATCTTTTCAACAACCAACATCCTTTTTGCTCCAACTTTACTAGTACTCCCTTTCTGACCAAACTCAAAACTTTTTAAATAATTCAGCTGTCAGTTGCTCTTGATTTCCAGTATAAACCTCACCTAATAAGCTGTTAGACTACATCCTATTTGTTGGATTTACTTAAAATACCTTTTTCCAGATTAATTAGTCCACTGCCCTTAATCTTAATCGTTCACAAAGACTGAGAACATGAGTAAAATGTAGGGTATTTTTGTGACAGAGCATAACATTCAAGGGGCTGATCAAACTCCTGGATGTCTAAAGGGGAATGATGGGGAATAAAGAAAGAAAAAAAAACAAATTCCAAAGTTCAAGGTACTGGGAGATACTCTCTCTATTGGAATGCCTCATTATTCTCCATTATTATTTTTTTTTACAAGGCTGTATGTGGTTAGACTTCTAAATTTCTGTTGAATAATATGTGTATAGTACTATTTAAAAATTTTTCCCTCATATTCTGTAAGAACTTAAAATTTGATTATTTTCCATTATGTTGGACATTTTTATTAGCAAGGGAGAATTATGGGTGGAAAGGGTCATGCATCATTCATGTAACAGTAGCAGTTATAAGATATTTTTAAATTAGGGGACATGCTATACTTTACAAGAGGAACAAATTAGCAAAAACACATTCTGTTTTCTATGATGCTTACACAGGTTTGTGTAAATTGCAACTATAGTATGCATAATGGAAGTGTTTCTTCCATAATAATATAATTCCATCAACAGGACTCATACAAGTTCGGAATGAGTATTGTTTGTGCCTTCCAGTTTCCCATGAATGTCCCAACCTACGAACTCAAACTGATTAAGATACATTTTTCATCACTTTAACCTCCCACAGGAAGTCCTTTGTGGGGGAAGCATACTCATAAGTGTCACTCCAAAAGGCATACACTCTATAAACAGGGACATTAGATAGAGAAGAGTTAGTCTATTTCCTGGAGATATTAATGAACGCCATCCTAAAAAGGTTGTTTATCATAATGGGGCCTCCAGGTCTATGGATACATAGGTAATTGGATTTTAAGGAATACAATGTATAACTGGTTGTGATATTGAAGTCTATAAACCCTCGGGCCACATAAGACCTAATACCCAATCTCTGAACCTACAGATTTCTAAGGAATTCTTCCCTATAAGAGGCCACAGTGAATGATGATTAGGCACATAAACCCAATATACTATCCTGGACATTGGGCTTATACACGTGGTGCAGGCAATGATGGCCATCATTGCAACAAACAAGTTTATGGAGATCTGCAAAAGACCTTGACTTGCTGTTAATTTTTCAGCCTTCTAGGTTGTCTTCCTCAGTTTCCCCCATCATAAGAGTTTTGCTGCCTGTATGGCTGTCAATAACTGGGTCACCATCCGCTAGGGTCTCTTCCAAGGTTATCCATGAAAAGGCTCACATGGGTGGGCCAAGTGGTAGCAGTCTCTGACTCTAATCCAGGAAACCTCCCTCTCCATGATCTAATTCTGGTATGAAATAGAGACATTCCATGAGTAGTGTCATGGGGATGAGGCCCACCCCCATAATATTAATGGTAGCAGGCTGCCGCATTTTCTTGTTTGGACATTCTTCCTTAGGAACATCTACTTTAGGTGCATTTGTAGAGTCTTTTTGTCAGTGGAGCTCAAAAGAATATGCTTGTTGTTTATTAAAAAAAAGTTTAAGTGAAAGCAATAATGTGTGGCTGGGCCTGTATGCCCCCTTTTTGTTCTTACAATTGTGCTTTAAAGATGAGTTAAATGGCCCGAGAGATAGCTCAGCAGACTAAGCACTTGCTTGGGCAGTGTAGAGGCCAGGGTTGAATTCTTGGCACCATGTGCCATGCCGGCCCTGCCACTAGGTGTGCTGAACTTGCAATTCAGTTGGATGTTGTGGTGCATGCCTGTAATCCCAGCACTAGGGAGGCAAAAAGCAGGAGGCTCACTATGAGTCTGGGCTGCGTAGTTTGATTCTGTACACACACACACACACACACACACACACACACACACACACACAAATAAATAAATAAATTGAGTTGAACATACTCTCCTACAGTTTGACCATGAAGATTAGAGAGGATGCCAGTCCTATGTTTATATGCCACAGCCAATAAAAAAGATAAAGGTTTACTAACACGTGAGAGCCTATTGTCAGCTTTTATTGTATGAGGAGTTCTTATTGCAGGGGCATCTTGCCTGATCACAAGGAGGAACATATAGCCACCAATAAATCAACCTATCGACTACAATAGGCTAAAGGCTGCAGTAAATTAGAATGTGTTGTAAGGTGTCCAGTGTAAATGGGAGCAGGGCAACTTTAAATCACTCGTTGTAATCTGAGGAATAGATTAAATAAATGATGGCCTAACATTACTTTTAATGTAGTATTTTCTAATTGTTGGGCAAGAAACACAGCAGAGGGCTGGGAATAGCTCAGCAAGACAACACCTGCCTGACAAGTACAAGGTTGAGTTTGATTCCCAGCACAAAAGAAAGAAAGAAAGAACAAAAGAAAGGAAGGAAGGATGGAAGAAAGCAAGCAAGGAAGAAAGAAAGATTGCACAAACTGAATCACTAGTGATATTTAATGGGGTCAGTTTAGTATGCTCCATGACATAAAATAGCAGTTATTTCTGAACATTGGGCCAAAAGGTCTGGATTCAAGATAATGTGTTGAGTTGAAATTTTTCACTCAAGATGGCTGCTTTTCCTTTAGAGAAGCCATGTGTAAAATAAATTTGTGCACTAGAAATAGGATCTAATCATGTGACCTAGGGAATTATTTATAGCACTAATCTGAGAAATTCTACATGGATATTTTTTAAAAATTTGAAAAATGGCATCATTAGGAAAATGATTACCTGTTGTCATATAAAATCAACCAAAGTAGCCTGTTGCACAAAATAGAACATTGAGATTATTCTAAAAGTAATATCAACAAATAAGGGTCCCACCCAGCAACTGATTGAAATATGTCCTACCAGCCCCTGTAACTTTTGTGATTTGTTGTGCATCTTCCTGTAATGTTTTTATTATCTGATTGCTGAGCTATAGACATTAAATAGGAAATAACTTAGAATTATAAAATTGTCTTATAAATCTAGTGGAGGAATGAGAAATATTCAAAATGTATAGACTGAGACTGGTGACCATTAAGCTGATACATTTGCCACCCGGGTAGCACTGTTTGTATCAATTGTAATTCTCGTGTATCTCAGAAGTTAACTGGGAAACTTAATCTGCAAGGTATGTTGTAAAATTGTTTTAATTTGTAGGTAGCAATTTCTAATGTAGCCCAAATCCAATTGGTGTTTCTCAATAATTTCCGAAAATCATTCAAAGTTAGCAAGCTTTTTTTTTTTTTATTTTTATCTTTTTGGATCTCAGCATTGGTTCTATAAGTAGGGTGCCGAAATAAAGATGAGGACCTACGGTCTGTGTCTTATCAGAAGTCATACAAAGGCTATGTTCCATAAGATTCTTTTTTTATTCTTATAAGTAAAGAGAACAGCTATGTTTCTGAAGCCATGGAGAGCAAAGTGTTATCTATATAATAAATAATGTAAACCCGAGGCTAAGCCTGCTGGTCATTGTCTACCTAATGCGGCATACTGTAGGGCAGTGCACCATTTCCTGGGGTAAAACTGCCCACTGATGTCTACTTATAGGTTCCTAAAATTAAAGCTAGGTACAGAGAAGGCAAAATGTTAGTGATCAGAGAAAAGAGAAGAATTGTGAAAAAATTCTTTTAGATCAATTCTAAGCAGGGGCCATTGTCAGGGGCTGGTTGGAGGAGAAGGGAAGTGAGTTGGAAGGCTCCCTTTGGCTGAAAACAAGTGCTTACTGCTCTGAGATCCTGGGCCTGCTCTATAGCTCAGTGGCATAAGTGTCCGCCTGGCAATTCAAGGTCCTGAGTTTGATCCCCAGTACAAAAATAAAGTTTCTCTGAGATACTGTAATAATCTCCACTTTCCTGATTTCTTTTGAATTTGGAGCACAGAAGTATTCCAAGACTAATAGATGGCTCTAAATGTCCCAAATGAATCTGTTTTTGTTGTACTAATTTATGTAAAAGTGCTAGCTACTCTTTATGGAGAGACCTGTGACCCACCCAGGTGGGTGGATTTCTATTAAAGTGGCAGAGCCATCCTGTATGGACCAGTTTTATTCAACCCTTGCGTAAAATACACTTCCTTACTTGCAATGCTATTGAAGCCCCAGTCCTTTCTCTGTTGTTTTCTATATTGTACTGAAGGGAGCCTAGTTTTAGAGAGAAGGACTAATGAAGAGATGTAATCACCTGTCTCAAAATCCCAAATGTCCATAGAATGAGCCTTAACTTGAATATATCCTTTATAATCTGAATTTATTATCCGAGGAACTATAGTTACACCTTATAGATTTATGCTGCTTTTGTCCAGAATTAATCCAACAGTGTATTCAGCCAAGGTCATCAGATGCTAGTAGGAATGCTTTTATGTTTATGATCTCCAACTAGCATCACACTTTGAGTACTATGAAGGTCTAATTTTACACTTTGAGGTGTGAAGGGAATAAGGCCCACCAGGAGGACAAGGTTTTCTGCCTTTGGTATTTGTGCTGGGAAGGCCACTGTTGTGTGAAGGACCTAAGGTGGGCCTGATTCCCATTTTGCATAAGGGATGTTCCACTCTTATGGAATTTGGAATGACAATATTTTTGCCCAGTGTTTCCCTTTTCACATTGGGAGCAAGGTCCAGGGACTGGATCATTACTTCTCTCTTCTCTTTCTGTGGGCAGTGACACTTGGTGAGAGAAATACATTATTTGTACCATATGCCCCATTTCCCACTATTAAACCATTTCATAATGGCATTTTTGTTCCTTCTGTAAGGATCTGTATGGCCTGGGCCAACACTGATCTCTAGTAAGATTCTACTTCTGTATCTTGGAGAGCCCCAATGGTCTCTGGTAGGTCCCCAACTTTGGTCCCCAATTTCTCTGGTGGCCCCAACTTCTGCAAGGGCTTGTTTACAATCTTTGTTTGCATTTTCAAAGCCAAATTGCAGCTTTATAATTTCAGCTGCATACACATAGTAATCTGTCTACAGATGTTCTGGCAAGAAACTGAGGATGAGGCTAGAGAGAGCCCTGAAAGATATATAACAATACTGAACAAGAGTGCCCTTTTTAGAAACTGTAGTTCATGCCTTCCTTTATTTTCTTTACTGGTCATTGAACTCAGGACCTTGTTCTTCCCAGGCAGGTGCTTGTGCTGCTGAGCTGTCTCCCATGCCCTTGTGACCATTTCTTATAGTAAGATATATGCCCATTATGATATTACAATTGCTGCATGACCACTGCATGAGATCCTATTCACAGCATATCCTCCATAATATTTGACTTCTAGTTGGTGTCTTATTGTTCTGATCTGCAGTGACCTTCTGCAGTTATATATTAAAGTGGACATACTGGCCTGATGATAAGCATGAATGGGCAAGATGGTTGATATCTTATGGGGTCCTTAATGACATCCCCCATAAAGTATGAACTCTAAAAGTTCTTATAAAAAAGTCCTTAGTTTTCATTATACATTATAATTTGCTTAAATTCTCTTAAGATCTTGTGCTCAAGTCCCTGATGCTAGGGTATCACTTGCTGAAGATTATTAGGATCTTGGGTGAACACAATGGGAAAACCTCAGAGCTCAGTAAGGTACTCAGCCATTGTAGTCTATTGAACAATCCATTGATATCAAGACAAACAAAGTTGGGCTCTGCTGGATTCTTGGATCTCCTCTTTCACAGGGAGCAGTAACAGCAGCCGGGATCATTCAAGTGCACAGAGGTCCTAACACCAAGTTTACTTCAATTCATGCTAAAAGGGTATCTGGAGAGATCATTTCTCCCCCTGGGATGAGGTCTTCTTAGGTTTTCACCTGTGATATCCCAATATTCTGCATTCAAGTTTTCTGGTTGCAAGAAATATTATACTTACCAACATTTTGCAGCATTTTAGAGAGAGACTGGCTGCTAAAATGGGCTCCAAATGCCTTCAATGCCAGATGCAACAGCTAAATATTTCATTACTTCTCCACTAAAATTTCTGACCCATTGCCCACATTAGAAAATCTTTTGCATGACACAGTTACTTACTTTCACTTCTGCTTGGCTGGCCCCATAGTCATTATTTGTTTTAGTTTTTTTTTCCTTTTTTATTTATCATTATTATTATTTTTACTGAAGAACAAATAGCAATGAGGCAGTTTCAAGACAAATAGATTTGATAAATTAATACATTGTAAAATATTTTCATAATGTTCTGGTGTCGTACAAGGTGCATACATGATATTTACAAACAGTATTATAGCAGATGTCTGTAATCAGTGAATGAAGAGAGTGTAGCTATATACTTACCTTATTTTTTATACCAGAATTATATCACCTTACTCTGTAGATTCTTTGTCTGTGTCATCCATGTGGATGAGTCATGGCCAATGCTTGACCAGTTTGCTCTCTGTGAGAGCCTGGGAGAAAGTTTTCTCTCCATGCGACTCTCCCCAGGTACACTATAGATCATTGATCTCCTTGCTCTGTGGCTCCATAATCTCCTTGTTCAGAAAATTTGGGGCACAACTGAGTTTCATGATGTTGCAGTACAGGTTCTTTTATACCAGAATTATTTTTTATACCAGAATTATTGATTCAATAATTAATACTTTCTACCTTGTTATTTTCCTAGTGGTTGTCCATAGTACTAGAAGCTGACATAGTATCTTGTCCAATCACTATTAGTGCAAGTCTTGCTTCCCATAGAATTATGCAGAAGCATGGCATATTTATCCTAACTGCACTGTTTATTCACACAAATCATGATTCCTCCTCTCTATTACCCTTTTTTAAATATAGATCTGTCAAAGATGGGCACTCCATTGTCATTAAACCAATTTAGATGCCTGAACTCAGCAACACAATACAACACAGTCCAGCATTGCACAACAATAGTGCGTTATCTGAAGAAGTTGTTGACTGTAGCCATTCACAACTCAACTTATTATTATTGCCCCACATTGTATACCTCATTTTTATACTTTTCTGCTGGATGGTTAAGACCTAGATAGAGCAAGACCTATATGCCAAAACATGTAGTTTTTGTTTTTGATGAGGTCAGTGAAATACCCTCAGGGTTTATCCTGTAATCCTGCACCTTACTCTGTAGATTCTTTGTCTGTGTCGTCCATGTGGATGAGTCATGGCCAATGCTTGACCATTTTGCTCTCTGTGAGAGCCTGGGAGAAAGTTTTCTCTCCATGCGACTCTCCCCAGGTACACTATAGATCATTGATCTCCTTGCTCTGTGGCTCCATAATCTCCTTGTTCAGAAAATTTGGGGCACAACTGAGTTTCATGATGTTGCAGTACAGGTTCTCCTATGTCCTGAGTCTTAGCTGACCTTGAAGGGCTAGGGCCAAAATGTTGGCGGGCCTTGTGGCTCTAATTTTGATCTGTGCACTGAAGTTGTTAACCATCCAGAAGAAAAGCTGATTAGTACCCTGCAGCATATACTGTTAAGTTTGCCCTATCTGACTCAATTGTTTTTAGTTGTTGTTGTACATTTCTATTTGTATTTCTGCTTTTGACTTCCTGTACTAGGGAGACTCTATGATATTTGCACATGTGTGTCTGGTTTATTTCACTTATGAGTATATGTTCAAATGGCATCCACTTCAGTACAAATACTTCAAGTTTATCATTCTTTATAGCTGAGTAATACTCCATTATATAGAAATACCACATCTTTTTCAACCATTCCTCATGTGATGGACATCTTGGTTGTTTCCAAGATTTTGCTATCACACATTGTGCTGCTATAAACATAGGTATACATATATCTCTATGATACAATGTATCCAAATCCTTTGGGAAAATTCCCAGTAGGGGGATAG
>PVKA01026368.1:0-31785 GCA_004027165.1 Ctenomys sociabilis | reverse complement strand
GTACAGCATCTACAGGATCTCACTCACTATGTGGATTGGACTCATAGTGATCCACCTATGTTCAGCCTCCCAAGCACTGGGATTATAGGTGTGCACCACCATGCCCAGTCTCAAGTGCTGCCTCAGTGTGCCCTGGGGACGGGATCAGCATGGCATGTGGAGGATCAAATCCCAGCCAGTGCATCTGCCTAAGCAGGTGCTTTAGTTGGCTGAGCTATTTGGCTGGCCCTCCAAAGCATTATTTTCTATATTTGAGGCAATAAAATAATAGAAGATTCCATTTCTTCAACAGATGTTTACTAATACATTTGGTAGTGGACAATGACTGAGTCAAAATTAATCTTCATATTGAAGACAGTAGGACAGTAATCACTAGCTAAAGCCCGACATATACACGAGTATGTGATTTCATATATTTACATATTTTTAAAAGTTAAGGCATCTAGCTATGTGTTTGTTTGCTAGTCTTCAATAAGCCAAGGTCTTATCTTTAATTAGATCTTTGATTAGGGTTCTGTATTGTTCTTGTAGAAACAACACTCAAAATTTGTATTGGCTGCCATTTTCATTTTCTTTTTTTAAGTGGAGTGAGAATTAAGAATAATTATGAAGGGCTGCGGATATAGCTCCGTAATAACACCTGCTTAGTAAGTGCAAGGTCCTAAGTTTGATTCCCAGGACCAATAAAACAAAAATGAATAAAATAAAACAGAAGCCCCTGGGACTTTTATAATTTTGACTCTATCTTTCCAGTCTCCTCTCTCACATCTAATCAGTGTTTTCACTCACCATTATCAGAATTCTTGAAAGCATGTAGTTTATTATTATTTTTTTTTATGTTCAGGCTTCATCAATTTATAGATTATTTTTAATTATATATTTACTTCTTATTTTTATTTTTTTTTAGTTCTTTATTTAAAACTTTTTTATTTTCCATAATTTTATTGAAGAACAAATAGCAATGAGACAGTTTCAAGGCAAATAAGCAGAATAGATTCAATAATTAATACATTGCATATTGTTTTCATAGTGGTTTTTTGTTGTACAAGGTGCAGACATGATATTCTATTTACAACACTATTAGAGCAGATAGATGCCTCTATTTAATGAATTAAGAGAATGTAGCTATATACCTATCTTTTCTTTTTTGAAGCTGAATTATAATACAGTTTCAATAATTAACACTTTCTACATTGTTATCTTCCCAGTGGTTATCCATAGTACAAGAAGCAGACAGGATATCCTATGCAAACACTATTAGTGCAAATCTTTCTTCTCATAGAATTACATGAAAGTACTGCACATTTATCCCAATTATACTGTTTATACAAACACAGAATTGTCCTTCCTTTGTATCCCTTGTTTTTCTGTTTAGTCTTGTCAGAGATGGGTATTCTATTGGCATTCAATTATTATAGGTGCTTGAATTCAGTGAAACAAACCAACACAGTCCAGCAGTCCACAATAGTAGTGGGTTATCCAAAGAAGTTGTTGACTAGAGCCATTTACAGCTCAGCATATTATTATGTCTTTATTTTATATACCTCGTTTTGATACTTTTCTGCTGGATGGTTAAGTCTAAGATAAAGCGAGACCTATATAACAAAAAATGTAACTTTTGTATCTGATAAGGTCAGTCAAGTCCCCTTGGAATTTATCCTGTAACCCTATACCTCACTATGTAGATCTTTTGTGATGGTCAGCCATGTGGAAGAGTCAGAGTCATTGCTTGACCAGTTTGCTCTCTGTGGAAGCCTGAGAGAAAGTTTTCTCTCCATGTGACTCTCCTTAGGCACACTATAGATCATCAATTGTATTCCTCTGTGTCTCCATAATCTCCTTGATCAGAAAATCTGGGGCACAACTGAGTTTCATGATGTTACAGTACAAGTTCTCCTATGTCCTGAGTCTTTGCTGACCTTGAAAGGCTAGAGCCAAAATGTTGGCTGACCTTGCGGCCCTTCCGTTTCTCCAATTTTTGATCTGCAAACTTAGGTTGTTAACCCTCCAGAAGAGAAGCTGATTATTACCCTGAAACATGTGCAATTCAGTTTACCCTAACTATCTGTCTAAATTACTTTTGTTCTTGTTATACCTTTCCATTTGTATATCTTCTTTTGATTTCTTATACTAGGGAGAGTATATCCTTTTTATTTTTTAAAGAGAATAAAAAACAGTTGTAAAAAACCTATTAGAAAAGATATAGAATTTCACTAAGGGAAAGAAACTGTTCAAAGGGAAGGAACAACTGGGGTGACAGAAAGGAGGGGCTGGCCAAATAGCTCAGCAGAGTGAACTGCCTGCAAGCAGGCCCAGGGGCCCCGGGGTTAGATTTCTCAGGCCTGTCCTACTGGCCCTGCCTTGCCCCGGGGCATGCTGAGAGGGCAACTGAGACTGGGCATGGTGGTGAGGGCCTAGAATCCCAGCAGTTGGGAGGCTGTAAACAGGAAGAGTACTATGAGTCCGATCTAGTAATGAGACCCTGAGCAACCTGTAGACCATACCCTAAAATAAAATAAATAAATGAATAAAGAAAGAAAAAAGCAGGAAGGGAAAAAATATTTGCGTGAATACACAAAATAGCTTGGATAATTGCACTGCTGATTTCTAGTGGTCTATTGAAAGGAACAGTTAGCACTTAAATCTTTTTAATTTTTTTGACCCATTTTGTATGCTTATATCTAGTAATCTAAACAACTAATTTGAAGACAACAATATGCAATTTAAAAATCATTAATTAAAACAAGTCTAACTAGCATTCTGTTGTTGGGGACACACACACACACACACACACACACACGTTAACTGGCAGCAGTGTAAGACCTGGTTGGCATGAGGAAGAGGCCTATGCACGCAGCACAGGCGCAGGCAGGCATAGCCCATGGATACCGTGTGCTTGGATAGCACAGACTGGGCTGAAGGGCCAACTGTGTTGCAAGTAGAGCTGGTTAAGACAGCTCCACTTCCATGAGAAAGTAAAATATAGATTAGTCTCATGGGGTTCTTTTCACTTTACTGAGGAAAAATTTTTTAAAATTACACTTAGGATAATTGCCAGTCTGTTGAAAGGCATTTGCTTTTAAAAATCACTAAGTTTTTCTTGGTTTCTGTAATACGACAGTTCCCTAATTTTCCTTCTCTTTCTGGTCACCTCTTTCTAGTCTGGTTCCTTCTTTCTCCCTTGACCTCTAAAATGTCAGTCCAACCCGGGCATGGTGGCGCATGCCTGTAATCCCAGCACTCGGGAGGCTGAGGCAGGAGGATTGTTGTGAGTTCGAGACCAGCCTAAGCTACAAAGTGAGCTTAAGGCCAGCCTGAACTGCATAGTGAGACCCTGTCTCAAAAAAAAAAAAAAGAAAAACAAAAAACAAAACAAAACAAAAAAAATAAAATAAAATAAAAAAAAAATGTCAGTCTTGGATCTCCTTTGCTTGACTTAAGTTCTTATCCTGGTCGATCTCACTGGTTTCATAGCTTTAAAACCCCCATGAGTGTGGAGGACTTCTAGGTTTACCTTTCCAGAGTGGCTCTTCCTCCTGACTGCAGACCTACAAAGGCAGCTCTCCCATAACATCTCTGCTTCGACGTTTCACAGGCAACTTGTATTTCGTCTTCCCCAAATTAAGTTTTTCTTTATTTCCTAAAAGCTAATCGTGTCTGCAAGCTTCTCCATCACAGCAAGTGAATCCATTCCGGATTTCTTTCAATACTTTGAGTAGGCCGCTCTTCGCCTCGGCCTTGAATATTCTTTCCTTACCTCATTAGAAAGTTGGCTCCCACTCATCTTTCAAGTATCCACTTCAGTCAGCAGGCTGAGGCCTTCCTGCTCCTTCCACCCTATGTCTACCTCAGCAACATGCTCTTCTCAGCCACAGCCTTTGTCCGGTTTGAAATCATGCAGTTTCATCTATCCCTGTAGCCCCAAACCGAGCAAAATGCCTGACATATTGCAGACCTCAAATATTTGTTCAATAACTAAATGGCATTTTATTCTTATGTTTGGAAGGTGTACAATTATTTTCAATTACATAATTAAACTTTAAAAAATATCTAATCAAGGGATAGTCAAATGGGGCATGGGTTTGATCCCTGGGCCTGCTGCTGGCCCCACCCAGGGCATGCTGAGATGGCAATTGAGACTGGGCATGGTGGTGTGTGCTTGTAATCCCTGCTCTTAGGAGGATGTAAATAGGTGGATCACTGTGAGTCCGATCTAGTAGTGAGACCCTGAACACCCTGTATACCCTTCCCTAAAATACAGAAAAATAAAAAAAAAATAAATGTCAAATCACTTCCTGCTAAGTGTATGTTCTTGGAAGATCATGTTAGTGATATTCCTCATTCAACTCAGAGTCTGACACACAGTAGGAACTTAGTCTTCTGCTCAAGAAAAGAAGACAAGAAAGGAAGAAGAGGTGGTGATGGATAGAGGGGAGGGACCAATCCTAGAGGAGACTGCTTCACAGCAGTACTACAGAACTACACAACGACTCACCACAACTCAAAACAATCCTTCGCTTGTTTTGTGCATACAGTGTCAACATCTATATCTTTGTGAATAGCCAGATGAGGCAGCATTTTACCTGTAGAACAGATACTTGATGTTATTTAGCTACAACTGAAGCTACCATTTTATACTCCAGGGCAGCCAACTGGGATAAAAGCATATTACTATTAAGATGCCAAATTCTTAAATTAGATTTGTGCTGTTTAGTCAAAGCAGAGAGGTGTGAGGCTTTAAAGATATGAAGTGTGTTCAGTAAAATGCTCTGGAAATAACCCAGTAGTTTTTAGCATACTTGTTCCCTAAGATCTCAGGTCATTATCCAAATCTGAATGGGCTGCAGAAAAAAAGAATTCATAAACAGTTTTGTTTTGTTTTTTTTTTAGGACACATAGGGCTAAGAGGAAAGGAAGAAAAGTACCTTATTCATTTCTTATCTAATAAAAACTTGGACAACTGTTTGCTTCCTAGAGCATGAATATTCATTAAAAATGAGATTACATAGATTACAATATCAGGAAAAATTGAAGAGACATCAATAAAAAGTATTTCTTTAGTAGAGTAGCAAATCAAAGTCACAGTTTCCACCCACCAAGAATCCCAAGATTACATCAGACATAGAAATAAACTTCTCTCTCTATATATACAAAAGTAATTATTTTTTGAACAACTTCAAGGTAATCGTTAAGTATTTACCTACTGAGAAATTTCTCTCTGGAAAGTCTGGTTAATGAGTCTGCAGTACAACAGCCCTGTATTTCGCTTTTCATTACTAAAAGGTTTGGTTAAAAACATAAGCTGGTGCCTTTATGTTGCTGACTCTTGCTTTATGAGCAGCGGTAGGTGTGTGGGGAGGGAATCTATTGGTTTCCTACAGGAAATCCTACAGAGGTTTGAAATCTAGGTCACATAATAGCACAGCTATACGATAAGAGCAGGGAGCCCCAATTTTTCCTTCTAGCACTCCAATAAGAAAATCAGGTTTGAATAACAGTTGCCAATGACCTGCTTTGTGATTACAACTGGTTAGCTTCCATGACAATTTGTTATAACTGTAATTATCCTTTTCGACTTCTTTACAGCCTTAACACGTTACCCTTACGTATGGGAAGGTCACAGTTAGTGTGTGCTAAGGGTAGCCACTAGACAGAAAGCCAGGTGATAAAAGCTGGGTTTCTGTGAAACCTTCTAAGACAAAACCTCAGGACTGTTTTACACACCAACTAGTAGCACTGGGTCCTTGCATGGCAAACATGCACCTGCACAGAAAATCGCTGCCTCTCACATCCCAAGGGATTTGTTTCCTGTCACGGTTTTCTGAATACGGGATTACAGTACTGTCTGTGTCCTGCATTATAGACACCAATGGCCTTTAACAACACTACCAAAATGTTTTGGGAATAAAATATTTGAACTGCATTGTGAAAAGCAACCACCACTTGTTATCAATGGTTTGAGTAGATGTATCCAGTCTTTGGGGAATGGAAGTACTGTATTTCCTTTGAACATTTAAAACCTATGTTCATAAATGCATGTCACACTAAACTTTCTAGTTCTAAGATGTAAGAAGCAGCTTAGACATTTACACTGAAGTATAAGCAACCAACCAAAGCATTATCCCTGGAGTTATGTCACTTACACATACACTGGGTTACTAAGACTAAAAGACCTAGCTGGGTATGTTGGGTGCGTAATCCCAGAACACGGAAGACAGAGGCAGGAGGATTGTCCCAAGTCAGAAGCCAGCCTGGGTTACACAGTGAGTTCAAGATTTGTATGAATGACATAGCCTGACCATGTCTCAAAAACAAACAAATAAACAAACCAAGATACAAGCCTAATCTGAACTAAAATCTTAGTCAACAGTTCATAAAAGAATTGAAGGAAAAGAAAGACTTTTCTGTGGTTTCTTGCTGTTAGAACTGGTGAATACTGTTTTAGAAATTAAGTTTAGTGGAGATTCAAACTGCAAGTTTAAAAATTAGTCCTAAATGCTGGAGGATGGCATCTCTTGTCCTAAAAAGTATTCATCCCTGTTATTCAGGTCTTCTTCTTTTGCAATTGTCCTAAACTCTATACTCAGATTCCCTACTAGTAGAATTCTGCTAAGAAATTATTCAAGTAAGTTAGTAAATGACTAATTTTTTTTTAATTATTTATTTGCTACAGGTTTTCCCTATGCAGCTTGGACTCGTAGTGATCCTCCTGTCCTAGCCTCCCCACCGCTGGGATTACAGGCATACACCACTATTCCCTGTTTCTGTGTCTGACACAGCGTGGGGCTGGCACAGTATGTGGTACCAGAGATCAAATCTGGGTCCTTGAACTTGCCAGGCAGGAGCTTAGACCATTGAGCTATTTCTCCGGCCCATAAACAACTAATCTTGTGACAGCTGTGTCAACGGATCTCATTAAAGAGAAAAACAATGGTTTGTATCCCAAAGAATAAAAATGAAAGCAGGCACAGAGGAAAAGTGTGCTTAGGCTTGGGAAGTGAGATATGCTTAGGCATACCTGAGAAAACTTAAAGATGATGAGCAGACGCAAGGCAACACATAAGCGTTAACTTTTTCCTTAGTCAACTCTGAACTAATGAAAACACACTAAAAATTGTGACACTGATTCATAACACAGAAGCGTTTTGTTCCTCAAAACACTAGAAAGTCATATTTCATGCTGATATGCTTTGCTTATATTTGAACTATAAGGAGCTAGTTTAAGAATTATGTCCAGTGTACTGTATTTTTATGTTTTTGAGCAGGGTCAATGTGTTTCCTAAGGAAATCTTTGCAGGCTGATTTACTACAAGATACTTAGAAAAACCCATAGTAGTTAGTCTGTTTCCTAAAGTTAACGTCAATTCTGCATCGACCCAAACAATGAAGCAAGAGTATTGCTCTGCTTTTAAGAACTCTCCCACCCATACTTCACCAGTACAGTGTGGAACTTCACGGCTACTGCAGCAGGACAGTCGGGCTCCACCTCAGACAACAGCTCACATTATGATGCTAGGATAGTGTCAGCAATTTTCAATAAAGCTTAGGTTAACAAAAAAAATTAGTTATAACTTCAATTATTTTCCTCTCAGAAACAAATAAGGAGGGTATTAGAGAGGGTGCCAAAAACACTTTCAATCAAGACTGGCTCAGGGAATTAGCAATGTCATACCCAGCAGATCCATTTTTTCCTAGTGAGGAAAACTAGGGCTTGTTTTTGTTTTCAGTCATAAAGTAGGGACAAATGTTTTATCTTTTATGGTCATGCTATGTATTGATGCTATGTGATTAATTATTTTTACTAAAAAGGTAACAAGACTATTTTTAATCATGTTTCTTTCATTGAAAGATATTGTACTAAAAAAATGTTAAGCCTTTCTCGAAATACACAAAAGGAACTGTTCTCTCTTCTGATCTCTTGGGTTAACTCAAACCGTTCGCATTGAGCCAGGCTGAGAAGCATTTCTAGCACCACAGCCTGCACGTGGCACCCACAGTGGCAATGTGGCACCCTCAGGGACGTATTACTATTTGATTATCATTGCATGCTTAATGGCATTTTAGGATAATAACCCCGATACAGACAATCAAATGCTTTAATTAGTTTATATCCTTTTCTCTTTTAGAAGACATTCAGGCCATATTTGACTTTAATGCGAGGGCATGGTGCCATGCAACTCTGAATGTAGACAAGGACGGTCCTCAGCTGGGCTCCTCTGCTTCTTATATTAGTTCACTTCCTTGGGAGTAATGGTAGCTCCAGCCTTCATTATACTCATAAATCAGATTTGTTTACAACTATTTAACCCATTAAAATAAAAAACATGACAAAGCCATTCAATTGCATGAAAATGACAGACGAAAACAAAGGAGATCTGAAACCTTACCAGTGAGTGCCAATTTAGGGGAAAAAATAGAACAAATAAGTCTAGAAAGAGTGAAAAGAGGATAAGATCAACTGTGTGTGTGTGTGTGTGTGTGTTTTAATGTATTTGGTACAGGGTCTCAGGGTCTCACTCTGCAGCTTAGACTCACAGTGATCCTCCTGTCTCAGCCTCCCCAGTGCTGGGATTACAGGTATGCACCACCACGCCTGATCTTAGTGGCTGGCTCAGCATGCCTGGTGGTGAGGCCAGTGTGGCATGTGGTGCCAGCGATCAAATTCTGGTCCCTGCCTTTGCCTTAGTTCAATGAACTATCTTTTTGACCCTCAAATGCGTTTTAAAACAAAGAAACTTAGGAAGGGAATTAGTTGTTCCTCCATTTTACAAGCAAGAGAACTGAGCTACAAATTAAGAAACTCAAGTTTGGTTGCTCATGAGACAGGTAGGATCTAAACAAAATAACAGAGGCCACTGGGTCTTGAGCCGGTACCATCAGCCACCACCCTTCTTGCATTACACAAATAGCAGCAACAACAAAAAGCCTGATAAAATGTTTGAACAAACAAAAACAGCACTAAAGGTAATTCGGCTGAAACGGAAGCAATGACTGCCTTTGGATGTCAGAGTATGAACAATTTTTTTCCTGATGATTTAAAATCTTTGCTCAAATAACAAAAATAAAGTTTAACACCATGTTTATGTCAGGAGGAAACAAAATAAAAATATTGCTGGCATAACTGACATTTTCCTCTCTTAGCACTGCAAAATTTACAAGAATGTGTACAGTTACATGACAATTTGTTGACAACTCAGAGTATATCTCACAAGATAGTTGCAGAATCTGGACATAGGACTAAATAAAAAAAGGGGATACAAATGAAGGACCATTTTATATCTGTATATACAAAATACGATAGATGTACAGCTACTTTCTCTTAATTCAATGAGAAGAAAGATTTATAGTTATAGTGTTTGGACAGGATATCGTGTCTGCATCTTGTACTAAGAATAACCTCTACGAAGACAACAATATGCAACATACTAATTATTGACACTGTCCTATTAATTGATTTTGGAACTGTCTCATTGCTATTTGTTTCTCAATAAAATTAATGAAAAATAAAAAAAAGAAATCTGGACATAGGAATTTGTTCAAATAAGTTTGAATTTTTCTAAAACTTATTGTGCCTATTTAAAATGTAGAAAATATTTTGGAAAAAAATATAGTGAAATTATCACCTACATTGCCCAACATAATTTCCGCATCTATGCTACGGGCACCTAGGATCTGATCGCTTAGTAAATTTTCAGTATGATTGAAAATTTTTATCTTTAATCCTCTTCCTTTTAAACTAGCATGACATGGCTGACACTTATAAAAGGGGTCCCAAGAGATATGGAAATGCCTTAGTCACAGAAAAAAAATCTTAAACTGACGTTCAGAACAATGTTGGAGTAAAATGTTATTTCTGCCCTTACCAATCCAGTAGAACCTCTCAGAAGTCAGAAATGCTACCAATCACAGACAACCCTTTTCTCACACAGCCTCTCTTTTTTTTTTTTTTTTTGGCAGAAGCAGGGATTGAACTCAGGCCCTTGCACTTGCTAGGGAAGCACTTATTCCACTGAGCCATCTCCCCGGCCCACACACATGCTCTTGTGAAACACGTTTAGCATTGCAGATCATTCCTTTGAAATCCTCTTCTCTCTGGAATCCCCCTTCCCTTAATTATCTAGTCTTTGCTTAGTCCTATAATCCTGACTGCTTCCCTCTGGTCCCTCTTTTCCCTTTGAGTCCTTACAAAAGACTTTTCCTCTGGCTTTATCGTTTCTCTGCAGTAGTAAGGCTTCAACCAGGACTAGGCAATGAACAGGAAACTGGGGCTGATCAAAGTATGTTATATGCATGTAAGAAAATATCACAATAAACTCATTGTGCTATATAAATAATACACACTAAAAAAACCCAACCAACCAAACACAAAAATTACACGAACACAGCTCTACTCCTAAACATCTCTAAATACTGACTTCTCTCCCAGTCTCCTTCTACATGTCTATCAGCATTTCAGTGTTTAATGTGAAATGCATCTTCCTTCTCTCAGATCTGTATTTCCTGCTGAGCTCCTTGATTTTGAATGCTTCTGTTACTCTCCAACCATTCAGTTTTAATGATCCAGTATTGCTTTTAATTCTCTTCTTTGTTTCTCTTGTCAACTGATGTTTAATTTCCTATAATCCACTTCTGAGATGGTACTGACTTTGCTGTTTAATCAGTCCTTACCCAGTGACTACAACTGCAGATTCTGGGGCCACAGCACTTTAAGGAAAAAGAAAAGGAGAGCCTTCTTCCTTCTTCCTACAGCTTACATTCCAGTGGGGAAGACAGTATCAGGTGGCAAGTCCTACTGGAAAGCAAAAGCAGGCAGCAGATCAAGAATTGATGATGGGAGTAGCCTTTTTGCTGGAAAGATGGAGGAAGAAGAGCAAAGAAAAAAAGATCCCCTTGGTTCCAGTAAATCTCCTGAAAAAGAGGAAGGCTTATCAAGGCCTCAGAGCCACCCAGGCAAAGCAGGCACTTTTGGCAAAGAAAGAGAGGAAGGTAAAAGAGATCTGATTTAAGCGACTGCAATCTTTCCTTCATGATTCCTGGTGGCAGCAGTGTGACGGGGTGCACGTGAAACGACTAGAAGTGAAATCTCACGCTGTGGAGGCACCTGATGAATGTTCTTTGGCCTTTGTTGTCCGCCTCCAAAGTACAAACGGTTGAGTTCACTAGCACAGAAGACTTTGCCTGAAGATGTTGTTCAGTGGTGTCTGTTAAAGACACTCCCCAAACTCTCAAAATGCTGTGGATAGTGAAGCCTTATGGGATCTGGGGATTTCCAAATCTGAAGTCTGTCCGGGAGCTCATTTGGAAACATGGACAGAGCAAGGTCAAGAATAAGACTTTCGTGCTCATGGACAACACTGCGATGGAGGAGCACTTGGGCACATTTGGTGTCATTTGTCTGGAAGACCTCATGCATGAAACTGCCTTCCCAGGGGCGCATTTCCAGGAGATCGCCTGCTTCTTGTGCCCTTTCCACCTGTCTATGGCCCAGCATGCTACCAATAACAGGGTGGGCTTCCTCAAGGAGATGAGTTCACCTGGCTGTCGGGGGTGAGCGCATCAACCAGCTCATCTGCCAGTTGAACTAGTTCCAGAGACTGGAAGGAAGTATAAGGGAATTGGCATGGCAGGCACCTCTCAGCCCTGCCCAGTTTCAAGGAAGAGTTCCATTGTTTCCCATCATGCCACGGCTGAAATCAACACTTGCTGTGGAGGAAGAGGTCCTTTTTGTTTTTTTGCATCTGCTGTCCTGAGGCTCACTGTTGGTGAATGAGTAGCCTAAGGAGGGTACGAGGCTCCCTGTACGTCTGACTTGGAGCAGCAGACCCAGCCCAGAGGCATACTTGACTCTGGAGTCCCAGGGCTCTTTTGAAAAGACTGAAATACAGTCATACTGTCTGAAAAACAAGCGTTCAGCTATCTCTATCAGGAGTCCAGGTTCCAGCTTTTCGTTTTGTGAGGTCTCAGACTTGCCTAGCTCAGGTGGCTTTTGTACCTTGGCTTGGAATTGACTCGGATTCTTTTCTCTACCTCAGAATTTGGGAAGGGAGCCAGGCATAGTGGCATATACTTGTAATCTGGACAATGGGGAGTCTAAGGCAGGAAGATCACTGGGTTTGAGGCCAGCGTGGGCTACAAAGTGAGTGCAAAGCCTGCCTGGACTGTAGAGTGAAACCCTATTTCAAAAACACATAAATAAAGTAAGAATTTGGTAAAGAAAAAAAAAAGAATTCATGATGGAATTGATAAGGAAAATCATCTCAGAGGTGACATTACAGCAGAAAACTAAATGGTATGACTGGTCTTGTGAAGATCTAGAGGGATCCCATTCCAGGCAGGTAGAAGGGCCAGTTAAATGTCCATGAGGTTGGGGTAAGTCTGACATGCATCAAGAACTGCAGAAGAAATTAATATAGCTTGCATATAGTTAAGCCAGGGAAGAGTGACACACAGTTATCAGATGGCTAGCTGGAGTCAAAACTGAAGGACCTTGCAAAGCCATGCTATGCAGTCTTTGCATACAGCGAGAAGAGTTTGGAGACAATGGTAGGGGAGAAGTCTGGAAGAAGCAGAGATGAGTTAGAAGGCCACTGTGTTTTCCTCCCTCCTCTTGACACTCCTCTATCTGGGGTCCTCAGAAACCACACCCATATCAGTGCTGAAGCTTTCTTGTTCACATCACCTTCAAGCCTAGTGCTGACCGGACAGAACTTCCTGAAGCACAGCTGTGGTTAAACATCCTATTTCTTGCTCCAAGAGCATTCATATATCTTTACTGTCTATTAAAAAATCTCTAGGGCATTTTGTCTAATTTTTAAAATAGCCCACAACCAATGCCTTACTTACTTGACATTACTTCTTTATTTATTTATTTATTTTTGTGGAATTGGGGATTGAACTCAGGCCCTTGCACTTGCCAGGGAAGCACTTTTTCCACTGAGCCATCTCCCCAACCCCGACATTATTTCTTTATACCACTCATGTTCTACATGAATATCTGAAACATGGTAGAAAAAATCTAGCCTGGCATTTGCTTTTATAAATAAAGTTTTATTGGAACATGGTCACATCCAATTTTATTATTTATGGTTGCTTTCATGACACAATGGCAGAGTTGAGTAGTTGTGACACAGATGATATGGCCATTAAACTTATCTGGCTCTTTACAGAAAAAAGTTTGAAGAATCCAGCTCTACACAAAATAACTGCATGATTTTTATAACTCCCACTTGAGATTTTGCCCTCTGTCACTGTATTCCTTCCACCTGCAATGCAGTTCTCCGTATTCACCTCTCACCTTCAAAAGCACACATTGTGTCCATTCTTCAAGGCCCATCACCTCCCCATGAAGCTTTCTACCAGTGTCTGTGGTAGGCACAGTAAGATCCTCCACGGTCGTCCATACCTTCATCTCCAACTTTTATAACCTTTTTTCTATGTAACATTACATGGAAAGGGTGAATTAAGGTAGCTGGCAGAAGTAAAGTTTTATTTCATTGACGTAAATTGGAAGGTTCTCTATTTTGGCTCAGTGTAATCAAAGTAGATGCTGGACACAGAAGAGTCCATGAGCCGGAAGTGAGGTCAGAATGGCTCGTCGGCCCAGTGCTGGCTTTCAGCATGGGAAGGCCAGGAGTCGGGGAGTAAGTGCAACCACTAGAATCTAGAAGGGGCAAGAAAACAGGACCTCTCCCAGAGGCTGCAGATCCTGCAGCTCTGCTGACAAGTACGTCTGAGCCTAATGGGGCCATTTTCAGACTTGTCTGACTTCCAGCACTGCAAAACAATACGTTTGCATCGTTCAGACACAAGCTCATGCTATGTGGTGCAGCAGCAACGGGAAACCAGTGTGTGCCCATTTAGTGCATCTGCAGCTGCTCTACAACCGCTCTATAGCTCTCCACCATGACTATCCTGCAGCACATCCACACCCAGGTTCTGATTCTCTGCTAATGCTGAAGTCATTGAGGGCAGTGGGTATTACTGATCCCTCCTTGCATTGGCTGGAAAGACAGTCACAGTGCCTTGTATCTAGCGAGAAGTCTTAAGTACTAATAATGATGAATATTAATGAATATTTAATGGGTTTGAAAATTTGTAATGGGTCTATATACTAAGGTCATATAAAAAGCAACACTAAGTATAATCTACATGCTTTATTCCTCCATTATTCTGAAAAAAAGTGAGCATTTATCTATAGAACAAACATTTCAAGAAATCTATGAAATTTTAAAAAAATTATAGTATTTTCAGACAATACACATCATCAATGAGCATTTGAAGATTCATTTAAGTGACTGTTTAAATCATCAGGCATATAACTTCTTAACTTATAAGTAATGTCACTAAGTTGAAATAACTTTTTATCTCTGTTAAGATGATTCTAAAATGTATAGTAAAAGCAATGGACATATATTTTCCCCAATTTTCTACTTATAAGTCATATAAATGAAAACAAGACCTGGGGAAGCTAAATCCCTGGATTGTCAGCGATATCTAATGAGGCAATCAGGGTTGGACTAAAGAAAATATTTACAGACAGCTCACCAATTGCTAGCAGTGAGGCGTCATGTGTTCAAGCTTCAATATATCAAACAATCAAACAGGAATGAATAATGCTAAGATTCTGTTTATATGAGAAAGGAAACTGGAAACTAAAATGAATAAAAGATAAAGGCATTTCCATCATTATCGGGTTATGAGAGATTGGTACATTTATGTGAGAGTGTGAATACAAAATAAAGCAGATAAATGAATGTGTGCCAGTGACATTAGGGATCAGATAATTCAGTTTTCGGCATTTACTAATTCTGAGTGTCTCATATAAAACCAAACATAATCCTGTAGACTGAGAGAACTAAGAGAATTATGAAGTAATTAGGCTTACAGAAGGTTTAAAAAGTTCCTTTCAGTTACAAAGAGCAAGTCACCCACATTTTAATATTTTCAGTCATTCATTTTCTTGCCCATAAATATTGTATTTGTCTTTTTATTTCCCAAATTCTAAAAAAGAAATGTACAACAGTCTAGGAAGTCAAATTTCTCTGTCCCTCCCTCCCTGTCTCTCTCCCTCCCTCCCTCCCTCCCTGTCTCTCTCCCTCCCTCCCTCCCTCCCTGTCTCTCTCCCTCCCTCCCTTCCTTTTTTTGTATTTTAGGGAAAGGCTACAGGGTGTTCAGGGTCTCAATACTAGATTGGACTTACAGGGATTTTCCTGGGAAGTTAAATTTCTCCCTCCCTCCCTCCCTCCTTCCCTCCCTTCCTTTTTTTGTATTTTAGGGAAAGGATAAAGGGTGTTCAGGGTCTCACTATTTGATCGGACTTATAGTGATTCTCCTGCTTACATCCTCCCAAGAGCTGGGATTACAGGTGTGCACCACCATGCCCAGTCTCAATTGCCCTCTCAGAGCACCCCCCGGGGGGGCAGCACAGCAGGCCTGGGGATTGAACCCCCTGTCTGTGTACCTGCTTGCAGGGGCTTTAATCTGCTGAGTTATTTGGCTGGTCTTTCTCTTTATTTTTTTTAAAAAAACAATCAGTTTATGGGTGAGATAACTTAGTAAGAACAAGGAATTCACTCATCAATCACTGAGCATCAACTATGTGTCAAGCATTTTGACAAGGAAGGGTATGCTGAATGAGACATGTCACTCGGTGAGGAGGGCACACTGCTCTCTTGGGAAGATTCATGACAGCATCTCCAATTTAACAGCAGCTGTGTGCTACTTGGAGGCAGGTGTCTTAATTAAATCTGGACAAGAACACCCTCTAATTCTTGCAAACTTCCTTTGATTAGATAAGGAAGTCAAGAGGTTAAAAAAAGTGTTTATAACTTATGAGGAATCTGAAGATTGACTCAGAGCCCCGAGAATGTAATCTGTAACACTCACAATACAGGACAATATTTTATTCCTATGAAAACTCACTTATTATAACAAAGGCTATTTCCCCACTCGGTGCACAGAAGCATATGATAGTAGCTCATGGTGTTCTATTGTGGGGCAACAAATTGTGGTAAGTGAATGCAGCCACTTACAGTGATATGCAAACACCCCAGTTTCTGTGCATCAGGAGTCTGGGTGTGACTGGGTGGGTCCTTTGTTGAGGATCTCACAAGGTGGCAGTCTGTCTGTCAGGGATGGTGGGGATCTCATCTGAGGCCTGACTAGGGAAGGCCTGACTAGCTTGCCACACGGTTCTCCTACTTAGCAAGTCATGTCTTTGAAGACAGCAAAGGATGAGGGACCCTAGCAAACCAAGTACACTATGTGATCCTGTACATTCCTCCATATTGGCTGCATTCTCCTGGGAACAAGCAAAGCAGAGGTCTGGAGCATGCCCCACAGGAGGGAATCTCATTAGGACAGGACCGCAGGAAGCAAGACCTCAGAGACCACCCAAAGAGTCTGTCCAACACATTACTTAGGCTTGTCTTCCCTCTTTGCTATTTTAACATACAAAATTTATGAATTTTTCATTAAGTCAATCTCGCTTTTAGTTTTTTTGACATTATCCTAAAAGCTCTTGTTAGCTTTAGGTTGTATTCTGCCCGTGTTTCATACTTTTATTTAAATATATAAGCTCACCAAAGAACTCTGTGAAGCTTCTTTTGATTCATCTGTGCATATGACCTTTCCTTCCTTTTTGAGACTATAATTCCAAACAGCATGTAACATTTCAGGATTGCTTACTCCCTAAGCCACATTCCGTTCTGTTCTCTATACATGGGAATAAACCCATTTCATTCCAATGTAAAGTAATATAAAAGAAAGCAAAAAACAATCCTCTTCCAATGGGATCTGTGTGTGTCTATATATATATTCATAACTAAATAATCACATCCTTTATAGCACCTTTTGGAAGAATTACTATAAAGACAGTTAAAATAATTCAATATTTCAATAGCTAGGAATGCACCAGCTCATGATCTATTCTGAGACAACATTGTTCATATATTTTTGATGCCTGGGTTGGTTGAGGTAACTCATATAACTGGACTGTGGTTGCACCTTGACTAATATTCATGACAATCTGCATGGGGGAATTTTGCCTGGGGTTTTATGCCTCTCTATCAGGTCTGCTACTTGGAAAAAAAGCTGTGACCTTCCATGGACATGGTTTGGTCAGAAAGTCCCAGCAGAAGGTGTGTGGTATTCAGTTAGGGTCTATCTGTATAAGACACAGTTGGCTATATTCCTCCTTCAGGTTTTAGCTACTCTGTGCTCAGCACCAGGAGAGCTGCCTTCTGTTTTTAGTACCTAGTACATGATGCTCAACAAATATTGGGGAAAAGAACTGACTATTTGATAGCTACTTATACACATAAGTGGATATTTCTATTATATTTATACATATAAATGGCTTTTTCTGTATAAATTTTGGAGGTCAAATTAAGAGTTAAAGAAAGAATGTACTTAGATTCCTAGAGACATAGCCAGACCACATTCCAAAACAGCTGACTTGAATAAAATCTATCAAATGTACATTAGTATGTCCACTTTTTCACTATAGATTGGCAATCTTAATTAAAATAAGATGCTCTGGTGAATAAAAATGGCACTTCAAGAAGATTATACATCATGACCAAGTAGGATTAACTCCAGGAATGCAGGGATGAAAATGTAATAACCTATAAAAACAGACCCAAGACAAAAATCACATAATAATCTGAATAGATGCAGAAAAAAATTTGATAAAGTCCAATACTGCTTCCTGATAAAAACCTTACAAAAAATCATAATAGTTGGGCTCTATCTCAATCCGATAAAAGCCACTTCTGATAAACCAACAGCTAACATCATACGAAATGGACAAAACCTGAAAGTTTTCAATTTAAAATCAGGAACAGGACAAAGATGTGCACTATCACCACCCCTTTTCAATATAGTTTTGGAAACATTAGCCAGAGCAATTAGATAAGAGACAGAAGTAAAGGGAACAAGGATAGGAGAGAAAAAGTTAAATTATCATTATTCACAGATGACATGATCACTCTGCATAGAAGACCCCTAAAACTCCACCAAAATCTTCTAGATTTAATATCTAAATGCAGTAGCATTGTTGAATACAAGGTCAAAATTCAAAAATCAATCTTTCCTGTATACAACAACAAACACATTGAGAGAGAAACTAGGGAAACTACATTCTTAACAATAGCATTGAAAATAAAAGAAATTCTGAGAAATCAACCTAAGAAAGGAACTAAAAGATCTATACATTGAAAATTACAGGGCCAGAATGTAGCTCAGCAGAGCAGCACCAGCCCAGTAAGTACGAGGCCCAGAGTTCAATTCTTAGCACTATAAAAAAAAAAAAATAGTAAAAATAAGACCAAAAAAAAAAAAAAAAGATCTTTAAAAGGGCCAACCAAATAGCTCAGTAGATTAAAGTGCTTGCAAGCAGGGACAAGGGCCAGGGATTTGATACCCAGGCCAGCCATGCTGGCCCTGCCCCTGGGACATGCTAAGATGATAATGAGATTGGACTTGGTGGCATGCACCTATAGTCCCAGCTCTTGGGAGGCTGTAAACAGGCAGATCACTATGAGATCTAGTAGTGAGACCCTAAATACTCTGTAGATACAAAAAAGAAATTAAAAAAAAAAGAAAAGAAAATCTTTTTCTCTGGAAAAAAGAGATCAAGAAAATGGAAAGATATTCCTTGCTCATAGACAGGAAGAACCAACATAGTGAAAATTAATGTACTCCCAAAAGTATTATACAGATTCAAGGCAATCTCAATCAAAATACCAGTAGCACAACTCACAGAACTATATAAAACATTCCTAAAATTCATCTGGAACCAGAAGAGAGCTAAAATAGCAAAAGCAATCCTAGAAAACAAAGAAGGGCAGGAGGAATCACAATCTCTGACTTGAAATTATACTACAAAGCCACTGTGATAAAAGTCAGTATGGTACTTGCAAAAAAAAAAAAAAAAAAAATAGACACAAGAATCAATGGAACAGATTAGAAGATGTAGACACAACTAAAAACACACCCACTGATCTTATCTTTGACAAATGGGCCAAACAAGGTCAGTGGAAGAAAGACAGCCTCTTTCATAATGGTGCTGGAAATACTGGCTTTCCACATGCCAAAGACTAAAACTAAACCTATGTCTATCATTATGCACTAAAGTGTAAATGGGTTAAACATCTAATTATTACAATAGACATACTAAATCTAGTAGAAGAGAAAGTAGATAGAAATCTTGAAGACATAAGGGTAGGCAGAAGGTTTATGAACAAAAACCAACTTCATGGGAAATACTTTGGAGAATCAACAACTTGAATCTCATGCTATTAAAAAGTTTTTGTACATCAAAAGAAATCACCACCTGAGTGAAAAGAGTAGCTGTGGGTTGGGAAAAAATTTTCAGCTAACTGTCCCTCAGATAAAGGACTTTTATCTAGATCACAAAAAGAATTGCAAAAATCAGGCCCCCCAAATTCAAAGACCCAATACAAAAATGGGCATCTGAGATGAAAACACACTTCTCAGATGAAGAAATACCAAACAAATATTTGAAAACATGTTCAGCATCATTGCCATTTAGGGAAATGTGAATTAAAACACTGAGATTCCATCCCACACAGAAAGAATGGTTATCATCAAGAAGTCAACCAATACCAAATATTGGAGAGGCTGCAGGGAAAAAGGAACTCATGTCCACTGCTGGTGGGACTGTGCACAGGTGCAACCACTATGGAAATCAGGGTGGAGACTCCTCAAAAAGTAGGATTAGAGGTCCCATTCTACTCAGCTATTTCCCTTCTGGGTATTTTCTCAAAAGAATTAAAAAATCATACAACAGTGATATATGTGTACTCATGTTTATAGCAGCATAATTTGCAATAGTTAGATCTTGTAAAATGTCCATCAACTGAGGAATGGATAAAAAAGATGTGGTATTTTTATACAATGGAGTACTGTGCAGCTATGAAGAAAGATAAACTTCCAGTTTTCATAGATAAATGGAATTAGAGATTATATCATAAGTGAAATAAACCACTCATAGTTTAAAGTGTAACCACTGTATTGTCTCTCCCTAGTGTAAGAAACTGAAGGAGCAAACCAGATCTAAAATCTACAACAGATATTGTAAAAGGAAAAAAAAAAAAAAAACAAACAATTGGGATGGAGTAAAGGAAAAAAGAAGGAAGGGAAAAGAATATACATATTTGTCTATCTCCCAAACCTCCCATACATACATATGTATATGAGCTAACATAGTTATATTATTAATTTCTTTTAGTTCATTAAATGGAATGACTTGTGCTTATATTGTTTGATCATTCTTGTATGCCTATATCTGTAATCTGAACAACTACTCTGAAGATACCAAAACCATTGTTAATTTCCCATTATCTTGTTTGAAATTCTGTGTCAGTTTTTATTGTTTTTTCTCTTTAAAAATAAAAAGGATGTTTCCCTGTTTTAGGTTCATTCTTTAAGTGAATAAAAATTTAAAACATATTAAATACGTATACATCAAATACTAAACCTACTCGAGTTGATATTCATTCCAATACTGAAATATAAGTACCTGAGGACGCCCATCCCGTACCATGAGCTGTTCCAGACGTTACCTAATTGTACTGAACAAAACATTGAAGATCTCTGTTTTCAAGGAGTTCATAGTTTAATATAGAAGACAGACAATAAAAAAAATGTGAAGAGAATAAAACAGCGAGATACAATAGCACCTTTGCAGGAGGAAAGAGGGCCAGGCTTAGTTAGGCGGCTGGACAGGTGTTTGCGAGAGCAGACGGCTGGGCAGAGGACCAATGGCCGGGTCACCACAAGCACACCATCCTCTTGGCTTTTTTCAAACATATCAAACATGCTCCACAGGCCTTTCCAATTGCTGTCCCCACTGTCTGCAGCATTATTCCTCTAGATGTGGCTACTTGTGCTCAGATGGATGAAATGCTTGTGAAAGTCAACTTCACAGAGAACTTTCTAGACAGCCGGGGCTAACTGGACCCCATGCCTGGGCAATTGTAATGCACTGATCTTCCATGTAAGCTCTGCACAGCATCCCTCTCCACGTAGGAACCACACGGACTATTTCCGGACGACCCTGAAAGCAGCCACATGATAGACATAAGCGTCTTTATTAGTTCAACCTTCATAACCATGAAATAAATTCAGGTTGAAAGTGAGTTTCCCTAAGAGATGAGAAGATCCGGATGACTGTCTAGATGACCGTCGCCTACGGCCTCCGAGGTGGGCCCCACGCCTCGGGCTCCAGCTGCCAAGCCCACCCTCTGCACACTGCCAAACACACGCTTTCTCCAGAAAAATTTAATTCTAAGTAACGGCATAAAGCTTATAGATTTACTAGCAAGAAGCATGAAGCAGATGAAACCAGCAAACTCCATGATGACAGTATATGAGTTTTATTTCTCTGGGAAACACTTTAACTATATAAAGCCAAAGCCTTAGCAGAGGGCCACACAGTATGGCCATTTTTAGAACTGTAGCATGAGAAACTAAGTCCTATGATCTCGATGCATAAAAGTATTCATACAAGCCTCACTAAAAAATCATAAACACTGCAAATAACTTTCATCTGCAAAAGTGATTAATTGGGTTACTAAATGACCCTACATTTTGCCTTAGCATAGTGTAATCACTAAAAGACATTTACAGTAAATGTTAAACAATGGTGTTATATTCAATGAGAAGTACACATATAATATCAAAATTTTGGAGAAATGCAGTCAAAGGATATGTGCTATGATGACAGTACTGTGATTTCTGCTTTTTAAATATGAATTTAAAATAAATGTATCACTGAGAAAATTAAAAAAAAAGAAAGTGAGTTTCCTATCCAAATTTTACTATACAGAGAAATGTCACTTTGCAGTTGTTTTTAGGGGATGCAGTGCTTGGTTCCTCACATGTTCTCAAAAGAGTAATTTAATAATGATAGATTATATAACGTACAATTAGTAGGAGCCTTTCATGTTCAAGGCTTCAAGCTCTCAAGAAAAAGAAGGGAGGGAGGGAGGGAAGGAGAAAAAGAAGGAGGGAAAAAAAGAACAGTTTAAGGCTGTAAGGGAAAATAATCCTTTTACAGAATGACAATTAACAAAGGAGGTTATGGATTCTAGGGCTACATTTTAGCCCTACCAGCTGCAAACTACTTGTTGTAAGTCTGCTAGCCACCGCAGACAGCTTATCTTTAACCCTGCCAACAACCTTATGAGTTGCTGCTCTTATTTTCTGCAGCATGTGATCTTCTCATTATGCTATTTCAGCCTTTTTACAAGTAAAAATGAATCTATCCTCTTGATTAAGGTATCATTTATTAGAGGTTTCATATAACAACTGTTATATGAAAGCAATGGTAACTTCAGAAATGTGACTTCATTTTTATCCTATAACACTTAAGATACACATACATTAATGCTTTTGCCATTAAATGGAGCCAAAGTGAAATGGAGTGATTTATCTAAGGTTGTAAAAGATCTTGTTTAAGAACCAGCTTTCCTCATTCTCCATGTTCTTCCTTTTCTACTTAGACTTAAGTTTTTCACTAGGATTTACAGATTATCATAAAGGAAATAAGAAACACTGATAGCACTGCATAATCTCATTAACTAAATACTTTCAATCTAATCAGTACCACTACTTGAATAAGGTCACAAAGTCCTACATTTCCAGTGATTATGAATGATTCCACTCTTGAGTCTACATCCTCAGATTCCAGATGTTGATATTGACACACTTAACATTCTCACAAAGACGGGTCTTACTACATACTGTGAGGCTGAAGTTTCCATGATATTTCACAATTATTTTACATTAAAGGATGATTTAAATTTCACAGGTAATAAATGTTCACTCTAAAAAAGAAAGATCAAACTTTCAAAAATGGCAAATGTAAGGGCCTGAGTTCAATCCCTGGTTCCACCGAAAAAAATAAATAAAATTAAAAAGACAAAAAAAAAAAAAAAAAAAAAAAAAAAAAAAAAAAAAAAAAAAAAAAAAGCCGGGCATGGTGGCGCATGCCTGTAATCCCAGCACTCAGGAGGCTGAGGCAGGAGGATTGTTGTGAGTTCGAGACCAGCCTGAGCTACAAAGTGAGCTTAAGGCCAGACTGAACTGCATAGTGAGACCCTGTCTCAAAAAGACAAAAAAAAAGGAAGTTTCTAATAATAAACAATCTCCCAATCTTAGAGAAAGCCAGTGTTATCCATGAGCTACATAACTAGTGTCTGACTGAAGAGTTAGAAGCTTCTTGAACTGGTGTTATTTAATTCTAACTATTTGTAACTCATGAAAATTAGGCACGGTATATTTTGTTCCAAAATTTCCACTTGCACAAACTCTAAAACATCTTGCCTTTACAGAGTGTTTTATGTTTTTGCGAACACTTTCATATTAGGCAACTCAATTCTAGAAACACCTCCATGAAGACTGTAGCCCCTCCTTGGGTAATACTTAGAGCTACTGTTCAGAAAGGTCATTGCATTTCCCAGCCTGAGAGGCCATGTAGATGAGGCTTCATACAACTTATACACCTCTATGGAAGGAAAACGTAAATTTTCTTTCAATCCCGATACAACATCTCAACTACACTCTTGTGATATTAAAAATCTATATCTATATTATTTTTAAAAATGTCTTTAAGATGTTATCTGTGCCAGTAATATTAACATTCTGTTGCTGAAAGCAGGAACTATTTTATCATAGTGAGTAAGCGTGAAAACCACTTTTGTACACACCTTAATACTGCTGCTCTTTCTGGGGAGGAGTGGTTACTACATTGTCCTCGGCTAACCCCTGGAGATCCCCTATTCCACTAACCCAAAACAATGTGTTCTATTTGAATGAGGACATTTTCAGGACTGGAGAGAAAATATTTCTTTCTGGAATCATTTACGCTTTGCTTATCCAGTGACAGGACCGAAATATGTAATATATATATATATATATATATATATATATATATATATATATATATATATATACTTTAAGGCTTCTGTCATTATAGTTAGTTTTAACTGGGGAAGAAAATTAGAATTCTTTGAAACGGTGACAGTTCTCTGTATTTTATCACCAGTACTTTCTGTAATGTTGAATCTTGGGTCTAAGCGACTCACTTCATTTTTTGTGTGTTTTTGTTTGAAGCCATTTTATCTGACTGCCTGCTCACCATGTTCATACCAAGGAATATAGATTTTTACTTGATTATATTCTAGACATTGCACGTCTTGCCATCCCTTAGACAACTATATTCTTGCCTTGTGGGAAAAATTAAAGTTTTGCTTGCCTAGCCATGCCTTTATACTTTATGCCTACTGATGATATATATGATTAAAGTAGATCTCTGGGATACGTTCCTGCAAACAGTTGTCCATGAAAACCTGGATGATATGTGGTAACTTTGGGGTTGACTCACACTAGTTATTCAATTACACATATTAGACACTGGAAACATGACAGTTTTATAATTTTTCCGTCTGAAAAATTACGGGATGATGTGTTAGAAAAGGCAGTACATCCCACTGAGCACTGCCTGCTTTTTTAACCGATGTTTTCTGGATGTGAAAGAAGGAACGGATCAAGAAGACAACTCAAGAGGCATTTTAAATGCTGCAGCACCGTTTCTCTTCTTTTCCCATCAAACCTTTCCTCATCAGCTTAGGTAACTTCTAATTAGCTTTAAAACATAACAACAATAGGCTGGTATTACTGAGATTTTACTTATGAAATTAAGCAGTAAAAATACTGCTAATTTCTTTCTTCTGTTTTTTTTTTTTTTGTTGTTGTTTTGTTTTGTTTATTTGATACAGGGTTTCACTACACAGCTCAAACTCATAGTGATCCTCCTGTTTTAGCCTCTCCAGCCTTAGGATTACAGGCATGAGCCACCATGTCCGGTGTCAGGGCTGACACAGCTCATCTGGGGTCCAGAGTTCTGGCTGCCACAGCATGTAGTTCTGGGGATCAAACTCGGGTCCTTGCTCTTGCCAGGCAGGCACTTAGACCACTGAGCTATCACCTAGACCAATACTGCTAATTTCTGAATGCACATCTAAATTGATACAAGAGGCTCTGGTAGATATCATCACTGCTTGATAGGTGTCCTCGATGATACACTGCATCAACTTGAAAAGTCTAGAAGCTTAACTGACTCAGCAGGGGTCCAGGGTCCTCACTTTGTACATGTCCTGAGCCTGTGTAACTGAAGGGCATGGAGATGAGGGCAGAGGGCCGCATACAATATAATGGAGAAAAAGAGGCTTGCTCTTCTCCGCTTTCGCTCTTGTTGCTATTGCTGTCCTCTGTCGCCTTGAACTGTTTAGCCAGCCCCTGTGCCATACTGCCCTGCCTCAGAGCCAACTGACTACAGACTGTAACCTCCACAAAGTGAGAGCTAAGTAAACCTTTCCTTCCTTGATTTTGGGTCTTGGGCATTTGGTCTCAGCAATGAGAGAAAAGGAACCAAGATAGTAAGGGAAATGATTTTGTTTTCAATTGGTTGAATAAAAATGACAGTTGAATAAGAACTGACACTATATATTTCTATATTTGTATATATCTATATCTACATCTGTATCTATATATTTGGTGCAAAGTCTCACTACACAGCTCAGAATTGTAGTGATTCTCCTGTTTTCAGCCTCCCCAGCCCTGGGATTACAGGTGCGCACCACCATGCCTGATCTCAGTAGCTGGCTCAGCACTCCTAGGGGCAGGGCTGGCGTGGCATGCGGTGCAAGGAATCAAATCTTGGTCCTTGCACTTGTCTAAGCAGGTGCTTAGTCTACTGAGCTTTTTAAAAAATATTTAGGGAACGGTCTACGGAGTGTTCAGGGTCTTTTTTTTTTTTTTTTTTAAATTCCTTTATTTATTACAGTGTCTGGCTACACATCACGGATTCTTTTTTCGCGGGGGTGGGATGTGAGCTCAGCCGGCCCTGCGGGGAGGGGCTGGCATGGCATGTGGTGCTGGGGCTCGAACCGCGGTCCCTGGGAGGCACTCTAGACCGCTTAGCTATCTTGCCAGCCCAAAATGGTTTTTTTGGGGGTTTTTGTCTTTTTCTATTTTTTTGGTGCAGGGTCTCACTATGCATGCAGCCCACATTCATAGTGATCTTCCTGCTTTTTGCCTCCCATGTGCTGGGATGACAGGCGCGCGCCACCGCGCCCGGATTGCATTGCCGGCTCGGTGCGGCTAGGGGAACCAAGGATCGAACACTGGTTCCTACGCTTACCTAAACAAGCGCTTAGTCCGCTGAGCTATACCGCCGGCCCTTCAGGGTCTTACTACTAGGTAAGACCTGCCTGTTTACAGCCTCCCAAGAGCTGGGATTATGGGTGTGCACCACCACGCCCAGTCTCAATTGCTGTCTCAGCGCACCCCAGGGTTGGGGCTGGCACGGCAGGCCCGGGATTGAACCCCTGATGCCTGTGCCTGCTTGCAGGTGCTTTAAGTTGCTGAGCTGTTTGGCTGGCCCATGCTGAGCTATCTTGTTGACCCAACATTTCTGTTTTTGATACTATAATGCTGTAATAAAATGCTTACATGTGCATATTTATGCACATCTTTCATTATTTTTCTTTGCAAAATTACCTCTAGCTGGGATGATGGAGTTAAAATATATGACCACTAAAAATACTTTAACTTTCGAAAAACCTTTGCAATGGAATTTCAGAAGCTCCTGATATATGCTTCAACTCATTCCCTTGTGCCAAGTTACATTCCCACCTGTAGTGGATGAGAATATTTACTTTCAAGTTTAATTAGTGGCAGGCCCAGATGGCTCCTAAATTTGAGATTTTTGATGCCTAATATATGAGTAATTTAAGAAAAGAAAGTATATTCTCTACAGGAGGATTTCTGCCCCTTGTTTCCTTTGCTCACACATCATTAAGCTGCTGTGGGCGTAGAAACTTCAGCTCCAACTGCTCATCTCAATTCTGAAAGTCTCTGAAGCTTAAGACCTTAGCTATATGAAAGACTCATCCTGTTTCTGGTGCAGGGAGATATTCCTTTCTTGCTTCTTACCATCCAGTTTTAAATGTCAGTTCTAAGTTCAGGAGCAGAATGGGAAGATTTCTGCATGAGATCACTCTACAATATTGATCCCCAAGTCCATTCTGAATCTTCATTGCTCTAGTTTCTTGTTTTAATATAAACAAAACATGTACCTATGTGTATGCACATTTATATATATTTGTAAGGCTTGAATGAAATGTGTCTATTATATGTGCCACATATTTCTATTATTAAAAGCTTGAATGTAGAAAGCTCTCTACTCAGAATTGTTTTTTTACCTGTGAAATGATGAGGCACCCCCTTATTCAAGTTACTGGAGTCATCCCTTCAGGCCGCAGGGCGGGGGTTAGCTAATGTATATTTGCATTGTGAATAAAATACAGTAGTGCAGGGGGACTTGGGAATGAGCCAGCACCAGAGCTGCTAATGCAGAACAACATGGCATTTGGTGCCAGTTCCTTTACATTTAGTTTCTGGTGAGCCCGAGGGCCTGACCATGGCTTCAAATGGAACCAGCCCCAGCTCGCCTTCTGCTTATCAAAGAGTTAGTGTGAATCCTGGGAGTTTCAGTGAGTGCCACTGATTTGAGAACAACTAAGTTCAACAAGTCTCTTACCATGCTCCCTCATGCCAGCTATCTACTTGCTCCCCCAGCTGTTTCCACAACTGCTCATGACACTCACCAGAGCTGGCACCAGGTGGCCCTTTCTGCTTTCCTTCTATGTGATCCTATCTGTCCTGTACCAAAAAGATTTCAGAAGTCCCCAGAAACTGCTGTGGCTTTTTATTTTTCCAGTTTTTATAGTTTATTTATCATTTCCATGGAAACTCTGAAGGAAGGTAATTAGAGGCCTGCTCTTACACTGCCAACTTCCCTTAATAAAATCTCTTTATTAAATATCTGCTATGGGATATTTGGCCAGATTTTAAAAAAAATTAAAAATAGAACTGTCATTTTTATTGCTTTTGTTATGGAATTATTTTGACAATCTATATGCCAACCAAAAATGATTAGATTTCTGAAGAAGCAGTTATCTCACATGAAGATGACACTGAGGCACCATAACAGCAGTGACCACGTAAGCACTGACGAAGACTATAGAAGCGTTCTCGGGGTCCCGGTACTGACTGAAACTCTTCAGTCTACCTGCACACTTTTACTGGAAGACATGTTATAGAGCAGACCACAGTTTCTCACAGTTAGCAAGAAACAACTGAAAGATAAGATGCCGATGCACACACTGAGCTGCAGTTTCCTATAATGACTGTGTTCTGCCTCAAAATTGGCAGCATGAAATGTTCATTATTAAGAAAGGCTCTCATCAACCATGTTTCCAAATGCACCCAAGTTGAAAGAACCTTTAGACCAACAACTTAACACCCACCATACAAAGAAAGTAAATTTATATTAACTGCCTTTAATAATAATAATCATGTGGCAACAGCAGTAGCTGTGGCAGCAGCCACAGCAGCAGTAACATTAAAAAATGGGACCTCTTCTATTATTAGTAGAATAGAACAGACCTATTCTATTAGTTCTATGGGACCATTGTCTATTACGAACAGAAAGGACCTCTCTTAGGTATTTTATATGTATCTCATAAATCTTCCCATCTTGTTTCTTAGATACTATGACCTGTACTTTTTAGATGAGGAAATACTTTCAGGTTAATTTTTCAGTGAAGTCAAATGGGCAATCACGGTGCTTGGCGGGGTACCCCTAAGGGATATCAACGAGTCAAAGGATTGTGGCTGACACTCTTTGCTTGGTTGGCATACTTCTCCACAGGTACCTGATGAAGGGGGGGCACATCTACAATGCTTTCCCTGTGAGAAGAGTTCTTAGGTTGGGGTTGATAAATAATATGAAAATGGATGTGAAATGTATGAAAATACACATTTCTGAGAATAAGACTTTCAGCACATTTCAGTGGATCCCACGATCCAGAAAGGTCTACCTTCTTAGATAGGCTTAGAGGGTGGTTTTAAGCCATAAGACCCAAGAAATCCTATATTTCAGATTTCTGAGGAAAAACTGTAGTGTAACAACTTGGAGTATACTTGCATTAAACAAAAATGGAGGCAATTACCCTTGTGAATATTTCAAATTGTAACTTGAAATACCCAGATAACCATGGCAAAGGAAATAAAGTGGGGCTTATAGTAGATTATCTATCTCAGTGTCATAAATTTCTGTTTCCCATTATACATATAGAAAACCCACTCTTAAAGAAAAAGAAAAATGAGCTGGACTTCACTGAATTATTAAACTTAAGAAGATATGTCTGATAAAGTTTTCTTTAACTACTGGTGAAATAAGCCAACATTAACAACTGTATCTTAAATTAAAAAAAAAAAAGAGAAAAGTATTTGTTAGTTTTGAACAGAAAGGGATAAAATAGGTAAAAAGTGCAGATGTAATTTTTCCCTTTCCTTTCAAAGAAGTTCTGCTGAATTTCAAATACTTTCTTTGAATAATCATGTTTGACAGACATAAAGGTTAATGTTAGCAAGGTAATTAAAATTAATGATGCAATCCCCACTGGTTTATGTCTACACAGGTGTTCCCTCCACCACCACCCCAACACGAAAATGTTTGATACATGAAATTCTGAGCTTACATATAACACATTACTTTCATCCCTTCTAAGACCCACAGAACTTCTGTACATAACGAATTCTTAAAGGTTTTGACATATATATTGATTTTTTAAAAAATGTATTAGGTTTTTCAAAAATTTGAAACTATACATATTGCATAAAGTGAACAGATACTACTAGAGACAAGGTTTCTAATGTTCTGTAACATATCTGTGAAGTCAAAAGTGCCCCAGAGCTCTTTGAGTGTTACTCTACATCAAGCCAAGCTATGTACTACTCAGAGCCATACTCAAAATTTATTATTTGACCAGGCGTGGTGGCGCACATCTGTAATCTTAGCTCTGGGGAGGCTGGAAATAGGAGAATTATTACAAGTCCAAACTGCATAGTAAGACCCTGTACCAAATCCACAAATGAAAAAGAAAATATTACTTGGGCAATTAACAGATTTATCCTCATCTGTCTGTGCATCTACTCACCCATTCTTTATTTTTTAAAAATTAAAAAAAAATTGTTACATGTTAGCAGTACATGATGATTACAATTATTATGGGAAGATGGGATACGTACATAATACATCTTAATTCTTTTCACTTCCCTTTCACCTCTGCTCCCTTTTTCTTCCACCTCTTGCTTCCCTTCTCATCTGTAAAAGATCTAGTTCTGCTCTTTAAAGTATTTATATTTTGGTTTCTCATATAAGAGAATCCATGCAATACTTAAGCTTGTGTGCCTGATTTGTTCCCTTTAACATCACATATGAGCTCACTAGAAAGTCAACAGTGACATTAAGCAAAGAAGAAACAACAACATATGGCATATGTTCTATAACACGCCGTACACAATGGATACCTGTAATGATGACATTAAGGCATCATGACTAAACTAATATGCTTGACATATACTAACTGCATTCTCAAGATGATCACAAAAATGACTTAATTACATGCTCTTCTATCATGTGTCCTTGCTACTTCCCAGCCTGGGGCATACAGCCTAAGTGCCTGTCTTAGTTATTTTCTTTTGCTCCTGCTGCTGCTGAGATAAAGGAGGAAAGGTTATTTTGGTTCATAGCTCATAGAGGTTCAGTCCTAGTCAGCTGACTCCGAGACAGGGTGGCATGGTAGAAGGTCAACAAAGAGGAGAAACAGTCTGTGGGGAAGCAGAGCAGGCAGAAGGCAGCAGAGCAGTGAAGTAGCACGCAGCAAGAAGCAAGCAGGAAGTGACAAGCAGCAAGAGCCACTCTCCTTCTGTCTCCTATATTTTGTCCAGGCTACCTTTCCTTAGGGTGAGTAGCATTCAGACCCAGGGTGGGCCACCCTTCACCCTAGCATCATACCATGAATCATTCCCAGCATCATAACAACAGTCAATCCCAGCATCACACCATGAATCAATCTCAGTATCGTGCCCTGAATTCCAGCATTCCACACTCTAGAAGGTTTTTTTTTGTTTGTTTGTTTGTTTGTTTTTTGTACAGGATCTCATTATGCACCTTGGACGTATAGTAATCCTCCTATTTTCATTCTCTCCAGGGCTGGGAATACAGACATGTATGACGCCCAGACTCATGGCTGGGGATGGGGCCAGTGTGGTATGGAGGACCGGGGATCAAACCCTGGTCCCTGTACTTATCTAAGCAGATGCTTAGTCTGGTGAGCTATCTCGCCATCCCCAGAATTCCATACTCTAGACCCAGTCACCTCTCCAAACTCCCACTATGAGGCTTTATGTTGGAAGTGAGACCAGGGTGGGTATAAATGTGCTTGAGCCCTTCTCTCGTACACTTACATATCTATGCTGAAGCTTCACCATCACACTGTAAGTGTAACTACCTCATGGCCTTCAGGTTAGAGCCCACAGATCCTTTGGTGCTACCATTGATGTCCCACGCTGAGCTCTCCTTTGGATTTCCCATCCAAATGAGGCATAATTTCAGGAGATACTTGACTATAACCATATGCGAATTCCCTAAGTCAACTGTACCTAACCAACATCGCTATAAAGAGATGATGCTGAGATTATTTGGCCATTAAGCTTTGGAGCTTTCGAGCTTTTGTTACACAGCAATGGCAGACCAAATAGCTAATAAAAAAGTTAGACTACATATGAAGTTCAACTATAATTCAAACCATATTTTGTGCTGAGAAATGTGGTGGGGTGGTTGTTTTT
>PVKA01026367.1:0-31799 GCA_004027165.1 Ctenomys sociabilis | reverse complement strand
CTGAGCCATTTCTTCTTCTTCCTCTTCTTCTTCCTCTTCCTCTTCCTCCTCCTCCTCTTCCTCCTCCTTTTCCTCTTCCTCCTCCTCTTCCTCTTCTTCTTCCTCCTCTTCTTCCTCTTCCTCCTCTTTTTTTGCAATATGTTTGCAGATGTGAATTTGATTTATTTCACTTATAAATGTGGTATCTAGTTGCATCCACTTACCTATGAAAGCCTTGAATTTATCTTTCTTTATAGCTAAGCAATACTCCATTGTATAAAATATCACATCTTTTTTTGTCCATTGCTCAGTTGATGGGTATTTGAGTTGTTTCCAGCCAGGATTTAGCTATGACAGAATGTCCTGCTGTAAACATGTTCTTTTTTTTTTTTTTTTGTGGAACCAGGGATTGAACTCAGACCCTTATGCTTATCAGGGAAGCCCTTACTCTGAGCCATCTCCCCGGCCCCCCTGCTGTAAACATGGATGCACATATATTACTGATGGGTGAAAGGATAAAGAATGGAGAAAAAAAAATTATATGTATATATGCATACAAGATTGCTAAGATAATTGTACTACTAATCTATTAATTAATGGAAAGGAATAGTTGGTGTTTATGTTGCTTCATCAATGTTCCATGTCTGTATCTGGTAATCTGAGCAACAACTTTGAAGACAACGATATGCAGCTTAATAATCTTTGTTAAGTTCCTATCTTGTCATGAAATTCTGTATCATTTATATTGTATTTAGTCCTTAAAAAACTAAAATATGGTTCAGTGATGTAGCTCAGCGGCACAGCACCTGCCTGGCAAGCATGAATGAGGTCCTGAGTGTGATTCCTGGTACCAATATAAAATAAAAGTATATAACAAATATTGAAGGTCCAGCAAGACAGCTCAGTAGGCTAAGGGCCTGCTTAGGCAAGTGCAGGTACTGGGTCTGATCCCTAGTATTATATGGTGTGTCGAACCCCCACCCCTGTGCTTAGCCAGTGACCTATTCCCTGTGTGGTGGGTGGGGCATGCCTGTAATCCCAGCACTGGGGGAAACTGTAAACTGGTGGATCACTGAGTCCAAACTGCTTAGTGAGACCCTGTATCAAATACATTAAAATAAAAATAAAAAAAAAACCAGAAAAACTAAGAAGTGGTTCTGAGATGTGTTGATTAATTACTGTCATTCCATTCTTATTGTGTTAGTGAAATATTTGTTTCTCTTTTTGTATCATTAAAAAAAAATCTTTTTATTAGGGTCCAGCCAAATAGCTCAGCAGATTAAAATGCCTGGGCTGGGGTTTGGTCCCTGGGCCTGGGTGCAGGCCCCGCCCCTGGGGCATATTGAGATGCATGGTTGTATGGGCCTGTCATCCTAGCTCTTGGGAGGCTGTAAAAAGGTGGGTTTACTAGAGTCTATAATCTAGTGGTGAAACCATGAACAAACACCCTGTAGACCCTTCCCTAAAATACAAAAAAAAATAACAAAAAGTTTTTAAAAAAATCTTTATTCATTCATTTTTTGATACATGACCTGGTGCATTTTTTGTTGTTGTTGTTGTTGTTGTTGTTTTTTTTTTGGCTCCAGGGATTGAACTTGGGATATTACACTTGCCAGGCAAGCGCTTATTCCATTGAGCTATCTCCCTAGCCCTATTAGATACATGGTCCTGCTACCCAGCTCAGACTTGTAGTGATCCTTTCTGTCACAGCCTCCCCAGCACTGGGATTACAGGTGTGTGCCACCTCACCAGGATTTGGTGGCCAGCTCAGAGCAGGGCTGGGCATGCATCACAGGAGATCAAAGCAACCAGGGTCCTTGTGCTTTTCAGCAGGCTCTTATACTACCAGCCTGTCCCCCCACCCTTCTATCATGGTTTCATTACTTATCAACTGATCTTGCTTATTATTTTCACTTCATCTGGACTTTTAGCTATACATATTCTAGTCATTGACCAACTAGGTTCTAATGAACTATTACACATAGTTCATTAAATAAACTGGTCACTAAGTGAGGAACTGCATGAAATATGTACATTATAATATTCAGAACAAAGAAATAGTCAACAGAAACTTGAACGTGACTGCTTTTATTTGCCAAACTCTTACATGCAGTACTATAACTTAGAACATAAAAGTACAGTACTGTACCATCTAGTACTATTAGCAAGCATTACAGTGCTTTATAAACATGTTCTGTACATAATAAAGACACTGATGAGAGAATTGCAAACTGATACAGAAGTCTGCGCAGTGTATTATAAGTTTTAACTGTTGTATCTCAGGCACTAAATTTGAATAGGTACCCATAAACAGGGAGCTTGTCAAATGAGTTTTCTTTTTTTTTTTCTTTTTTTTTGTCTTTTTGAGACAGGGTCTCAGTATGCAGTTCAGGCTGACCTGGAGCTCACTTTGTAGCTCAGGCTGGTCTTGAACTCACAACAATCCTGCTGACTCAGCCTCCCGAGTGCTGGGATTACAGGCATGTGCCACCATGCTTGGCTATGAATGATATTTGTATTAGACATATTATCAAATTGGTTAGATGAGAATGGTTTGTTTTCCTCAAGCACATGTGTCACCAACAAATTGTCCCATTATCTGTATTGAGGCAAAATTAATCCCACACATGTCTGACAAAGCATGAGAGTGTGTTATTCAGAACACTCAGGATATCTTCTAATACCGCAATGATACAGAAAGCACTCATCAAATGCAAGGGCTGGCCAAATAGCTCAGTGGGTTAAAGCACCTGCAAGCAGGCACAGGGGCCAGGGGCTCATCCTCTGGCTCCCCCCACCCCACGTCCTGAGTCAGGAATTGAGACTATAATGCCAACTCTTCTAAGGCTGTAAACAACACAGATCACTACAAAGTCCGATCTAGTAGTGATACCCTGAACACCCTGTGGACACACCCAAAAATAAAATTAAAACAAAAATCATAAATGCGAAACAGATGCAATCTAGATATGATGTTTAGCAAATCAATAAAGCACCTAATCTTGTATTTCCTCACACCTACTCCTGGCAGTTAGGGAAATTTAGCAGTTTCCATAAATTCCTCAAGGTTACATTGATTACATGGTAGATCTTGTGAGAAGCTGTGTCTAAAAGTGCAGTTTGGGCTCATTAGTAAAGGAGCTTCTGCAAGCCATTGCATGGAACCTGTGAAACTATATTACTAACAAGGTATCGCGGGACCACGAAGCTGCTAAACTCTTTAAAACTCAGTGGAACAAATGTCCTTGCTACTGCAATGGAGCTGCTACTCTACCTCTGCAGCAAACACCTTGGCTTTAGCAAGGCAGGAAGTATGTAGTAAAGGAACTAGTTGACTAGCCAAGGCTGTAAGGCAAAAACTAAACACATTGAACCAATCATGGAACCAAACATAGCAGTGATCATTAATTTTTCAGCCGTTTTCGTATGGTTCAGAAAGACATATGTAGGGGCTGGGGAGATTGGACGCTGGTTCCGCAAAAAAAAAAAAAAAAAAAAAAAAAAAAATATATATATATATATATATATATTATATATATATATATATCCCTTGACAATCTGCACCCATAGACATTCCTACTTATGAAAAGGTTCAAAGCTAACATCCCCTCAGAAAAATCTGTATATGAGAACTTTCTAAACTGCAAATGAATCAGCTTCTCTATCCCCTGAGGAATTGTTGGAAGAGAGTAGTTCTTAGAATAAGCCCAATAGGAGCCCATTTATAAGCTAGGTCTGGTGTGGTCATGCACACCTATAATCCAGTGCAGCTGAGGCCAAGACAGGTCACTGTGAGTTCTAGGGCAACCTGGGCTACATATAGAAAGACCTTGTCTCAAAAACAGGTAGGGAGAAGGAAAGGAAAAAGAGAAAACTGGTAAATTGTTCTCACCCTTTGTTACCAGTGTTCTGCCTCTGTCCTATGTAATCAATAGGTCTCAGAACCGTACTCCAGATCTTCTGTTACCTTCTGTTTTCTGGGTTGTTGGTTTTGAGACAGGGTCTTGCTGAGCGATTCAGGCTGGCTTTGGTCTCACTTTGTAGCCCATGCTGGAACTTGCTACAATCCTCCAGCCTCAGCCTCCCGAGCACTGGGATTGCAGGTGTGTGCTACCACACCAGGCACAAATCATTTTTTTTTTTTTTTTTTTTTAATGAGCAGAATGTATTTATTGAGGGAAAGGAAGCTCCTATCTGAGAGGACAGGAGAGGGCCCCAGGTGGGTGGTCCCCACAAACCATTCTTTGAGGTTTTTTTGGTCTCAGTATCCAATGTATGTAAGGTAGCTTATTTGTCTCCAGTTTTAGACCTTATGGACATAATAATATTTTGAAGGCACTTGTCTCTTCATGAGTGTTGTACTTGTTTGCACAACGTGCTTAGTGAATGTGCCTGACATACAATAGGCAACGTGCATTCATCATGCAGTGACTGCGTCCTCTTCCCGTGATTAGGTCACTATGTGAATGGGGTACTCAGTGAGAACTCATGTCCAGTGTGTGCTCTTTCATCTGCCTACATCACTTTACAGAACAAACTGTAGTACTGTGCAGTACAACAGGAAGAATTAGTGCTATGTAAATAGGGCATACTGTACAGAAAAAGACATGGTGGCTGTAGCAGTATATGCTGAACTGTACAAAGAAAGAAGATGGGCCCTGAGTTAGAAACATCTCCGTTGTAAATCTGAATTACTAAATTAGAGTTTGTCCCAATTCTAATTAGAAGGAATGCATTGACACACCAGGGCAGGCTTGGCGTTGCACAGCTGTGCTACCCGTACTCAGGAGGCAGAGGCAGCAAGATCACTGAGTTTGAGGCCAGCCAGGGCTGCATAGCAGTTATTAAAACAGGTAGGTCTTAAAACAAGGAATATCTATATGAGTCTCGGTATTCTGTCTAGAAAATCCTGTGTATTTTCTGAAGTGATTGTTTAGCATTCCTATGTCTCTTGAGCTGTGCTTTTTCATGCAATGTCTGTCTTCATCTTTTTGAAAGGGAGCTTTGCTGGAGCTGTTAACCTAGCTTGGAAGGTATTCACTCTTAGGTTTTTAAATATATCACTCCAAGATGTTCTGGCCTTTAAGGTTCATGCTAAGAAGTCTATTGTAGGGCTGGGGAGATGGCTCAGTAGAATATGTGCCTTCCTGGCAAGTGCAAGTGTCTGAGTTCAATCCCCGGTTCCGCCAAAAAAAAGTAATCTATTATAATTCCAGTTGGTTTACCTTTATAGGTTACTTTGTTTTCTCTGCTTTAAATTTTTCTTGTTGTGATGTTTTGAAATCTTGTGGTATAATAAGGATATGCTTTGGTGGGCTTTTTCATTAAAGTTTTTTGATTGTGTAAGCTTCATTTCTATTTTTTTGGTGTATGTTAGGGAAGGGTCTACAGGGTGTTCAGGGGTCTCACTGCTAGGTCAGACTCATAGTGGTCCACCTGTTTACAGCCTCCCAAGAGCTGGGATTACGGGCACACACCCCCTCCCAGTCTCAATTGCTGCCCCAGTGTGCCCTGGGTTGGAGTTGGCACAGCAGGCCCAGGGATTGAACCTGACCCCTGCCATGTGCTTTAGTCCACTGAACTGTTTGGCCAATGCTGTTATTTTATTTTTTTTTGTTTTGTTTTTTTTTTGTTTTGTTTTTTGGCGGAACTGGGGATTGATTTCCGGCCCTTGCACTTGCCAGGCATCTCCCTGGCCCCCCTTACTTCTATTTTTTAACTCTTCTCATCTTGAGAAATTTTCTACTATGATTTCTGTAACATACAAATCCATCTATATTTTCTAATTTTTCTCCAACGGTCATTATCTTTTTAGTGTTTGGTCTTTTTATTGTTTTCTGGTGGCTGCTGGATGATCTTTTCTTCTATTTTTTGTGTTCTCTGTGTACTTCTGCATAATTTAGCATTTGTCCTCAGTTTCAGACTGGCTGGTCTGTCTTGGGTCTCTTCCAGGGCTGGATATATCCTCCCTTGGTAGTCTGTGTGCAGAGCCCTAGCCTGTAGCTAGGGATGTGGCACTCAGTTTGTTGGTCCATTCCCACCTTTCTCTTCCTGTTACCCCATAGAAAATTCTTTTTGTTCTTCTTAATGTACTTGGTACAAGGTCTTGCTGTGCAGTTCAGACTCAGAACCTTCCAGTGCTGGGCTAACAGGCTGGCGCCACCAGGTCCAGACTCTGGTCAGCTCATCTTGCCCCCAAGGGTGGAGTTGATGTGCCATGTGTTGCCAGGGATGAACTGCATTCCCACACTTGCCTAAGCTTGCCAGGCACTCTAGTCTGCTGAGCTATCTTGTCAGCCCTGCTGGGGTCCCTTAATCACTAGGAACCAGATATCTATCCTTTACTTAATTAGATGACCTTTCAGTGAGGCGTGATGCTGCACTTTGCATCTCAGCCACCTGGGACACTGAGGCAGGATTTCTGCAAAAGCAAGACCAGGCAGGACAGTGGAGCAGCACCATCAGATTACATAAAGTCACTGAGGCTGGGGCTTCAATCACATGTAACTTGCATAACATGTGAAAAGTCCTGAATTCAATCCAGAACTCAGGCATAAAGGAAAAAGTAGCAAGTGCTCAGTGGAAAATGTGCTTTGATTTGGAATTTCACACTGTTTGTACGCTGGTGGTCTGAGCTGCAGTACCTGCTGAAATAGTTTTTGAAAGTAATGAAGGGCTTCGGAGATGGCTCGGTAGAATAAGTGCTTCCCTGGCAAGGGCCTGAGTTCAGTCCCCAGTTCCACCAAAGAAAAGAAAATGAATATCTTTGGGAGTGGGAGGTGGGGTTGAGACAGGGTCTCCCTATCCAGTTCTCCCCACTCTCAAAGCCAGCGATTGTCCTGCTTAAGCAGCCAGTCTCGGGATTAAGAGCATCTGCCACCATTCCAAATTTGATTTTGTTAAAATCAACAGCATCTGTTGTGATTTCTCTTTTTTCACTGCTTGTTTGCTTGGCTTCTGTCTGTCTGTCTGTCTGTCTGTCTGTCTGTCTGTCTGTCTCTCTCTCTCTCTCTGTCTCTCTGTCTCTCTGTCTCTCTGTATATACTAGGAGTTGGACTCAAGACCCTCTGCTTGCCAGGCAGGCACTTTTATGCCTAGCTATATATCCTTGGATCTTTTTTCACTTCTAATACACTGATGTGTGTCTTTTGTCTGTGTAAATCTGGCTCAGGCCTTGTGTATTTTGTTTATTCTAAGATCTGCCTCTTTCAGTTGTGATGTTTGGGCTGGGGAGATAGCATGCTGGCCCTGGAACACCAGATGCTTCATGCCAGCCTGGAACCTGACATGGTGGTGTATGCCTGTAATTCCAGTGCTGTGGAGGTTGAGGCAGGAGGATCACTAGGAGTCCGAGCTGCACAATGAGACCCTGTATCTAATAAAAAAGTAACTAAAAAGAAAGAAATTTAATTACAATGTTTTATATATTTTTATCCCAATTTTGTTGGTTTCTGCTTTAACCTTTATAATTTTCCTCCCTAAGTTTGCTTTTGGCCCTGACTGCTGTTGTTGCTCAAGTGTTTCAGATTTGTCCTGAGGTTATCTATTTCAACTTGCTTTGTTTTTGTAATGTGAGCATTGAGCCGGTAGTAGTGGCACAGGCCTGTAATCCCAGCACTTGGGAGGCTCAGGCAGGACAATTGTTTGTGAGTGAGACCAGCCTGAGCTACAAAGTGAACTTAAGGCCAGCCTGAACTGCAGTGAGACCCTGTCTCAAAAAGACCAAAAAAAAAAAAAAAAAAAAAGTGAGCATTGACTGCATTGAAGTTCCTTCTTGGGACAGTTTCTTGGTGGCCCAGAGCTGGCTTTGTCTTGTGCTGGCAGGACATTGACTTCCAGGAGTGCTTGCATTTGCACCTTGATTTCTCCTATTACCACCCGGTGGTGGTGGTTTAGGAGCGTGTGATTAATTTTCCAGGTTCTTCTATCTTGTCTGTAATTCTTCTGCCATTGATTTCTACTTTCATTTTACAGTAATCTGATAGTACACATGGGGTGGTTTTGATTCTTTTCTTGGTTTGAACATGTTTATGGGCTAATGTGTGATAGATTTATTTGTTTGTTTGTTTGTTTGTTTATTTATTGTGGAACTGCGGATTGAACTCAGGCCCTTGTGCTTGCCAGGGAAGCATTTATTCCATTGAGCCATCTCCCTGGCCCCTGTGTGATCTATTTGCAAAAAAACATGGTGCTACAGAAAAGAATATCTTTTTGCTTTATGGAGTGGAACACATTGCAAATATGTTAAGTCCATGGGTGTGTTTCATCTTTGATATTTTTTCATTATTGCGTATCTGTTAGATCTCTTCTGTTCAGCAGTATGTTTTATGAAGATCGATGCTCCACATTATCTTTTTTTTTGGGGGGGTTGGGTTGCTTCCTTTAGTCTGTATAATGACATTTGTGTCTTCTAATCAGTTGTAGCTTCAAATTCATATTATATGAGATTAAACTTACTATCCCTTCTTATTTTGGGGAACCTTGTGCATGAAATGCTGTTTTATGTTCTTTAGTTTTTAGTCAATGAGTGCCAGCCGGATAGCTCTGCAGACTAAAGCGCCTGCCTAGGCAGAGAGCGAGGGGTTTGATCTCTAGCACCACCGGCCCTGCATGCTCCAAACCCAGCACGTGCTGAGACTGGCAATTGGGACTGAGCATGGTGGGGAGTGCCTGTAATCGCAGCACTAGGGAGGCTGTAAACTGGGGGATCACTACAAGTCTGATCTAGAAATTTTCAAACAACTGTAGACCCTTCCCTTAAAATACAAAAAAAAAAAAAAAATTCCAATAACCTTTTTTTGGTGTGTGTTTAATATAGATCTATAGGGTCTCACAACAACTGCACCCATAATGAGCCTCCTGTCTCCCGCCTCCCAAGTGCTGGCTGGGCTCACAAGCTTGCACCACCAGGCCTGGGGGAGGAGCTGGCGCAGCTGTGGGTCCCGGGATCACACGAGGCCTCTTTGCTCGCCTAATGAGCAGGTGCTAAGTCAGCTGAGCTGTCTCACCAGCCCTGAGATATTTTGCCAACCCTGAAAATCCCAGCCCTACACCATAGAAATTTTCATATCTCTGTGAGCAGTAAACAGTTCATCACTGAGTGATTGGATAATGTCTTCCTCAGTCTGATTGCCTGCTGAGACATCCTCCAGAGTACTTTAATACTTCTCATTAGCTTTTTAAATTACCTTTAGTGAATTTTTTTTCTTTTTTTTTTTTTTTTTTTGCAGAACTGGGGATTGAACTCAGGCCCTTGCGTTTTCCAGGGAAGTGCTTATTCCACTTAGACATTGCCCCAGCACCCCCCTTTAGTGAATTTTACTTTGTGCTTAGTTACCCTTTTATCTACGAAACTAGTTTGAAGTTTCTCAGTGCTATCTAAATACTGTCAGAAAAGAGAGGAATTTATTTCCTAAATAATAAAAATAGGTGTAGTGTGTGTCTCTTGTCAGGGCACATCATTAGATACTCATGTACCCCAGTTCTTTTTAACCTGCAGGAGAACCATTATTCCCGTTATGCTGTTTCTTTCACAGTGAATTCACATCTAGCATCAAATTTTTTTGCATGGAGAGATAGCGATAGCTCAGTGGTCAAGTGTCTGTCTTGTGAGTGCAAATCCAGGTTAAATCCCAGGTACCTCATTCTGTGCTGACCCAGAACCCAGTGTGCACTGTGCTAGCGAAAACGGGTGTGGTAATGTACACATGTAATCCCATTGCTGGGAAGGCTGAGACAGATAGATCACTAGGAGTCCGAGCTGTGTCAGGAGACCAGGTGCTGAAAACATAAAATGTTTGATGGCCAACATATGAAGTAACTTTGTGGGACTCAGCCTTGCTTCAGCTTTTTATGACTAGATTTGAGATATTTCATGTTGTGAATCTTATGCTTCTTCCTGGAAATATATTTCTGATGATTTAGGAGGCCGTGACCTATGAGGATGTGACTGTGAACTTCACCTTGGAGGAGTGGGCTTTGTTAGATCCATCCCAGAAGAAGCTCTACAACGATGTGATGTGGGAAAACTTTATGAATGTGACTGCTGTAGGTAAGAGACAGTTTCCCATTTATGTAGTCAGAGAGCACTGGTTATTGCTCATCAATGTAGTTTTCTTTAGTGGAATATGGAAATGTTGTTGCTGAGGAGATAGCTCAGTGGAATAAGTGCTTACTTGGCAAACACAAGGTCATGAGTTCAATCCCTGGTATCATAAAAACAAAAAAAAGGATTATGGAAATATTTTCATGAATCTTCTGGACATAGGACATTATACTGTCAATCTAAGTGGAAGCAAATAATTTTTATATGATGTCGTGATTCATCATTACATTTCTTTTTCTACACTTTAGGGAGAAGCTGGGATGACCCACAAATTGAAGCTGAGTACACAAATTATGGGAATAATCTAAGGTAATTTGCACTCACAAGGATATTCCTCAAAGGTTAAAAATCATAACACTAAACAAACTACACAAATGTGGCCATGTTCAAAAAGAATACAGCCAACCAGAAATGGTGGCACATGCCTGTATTCTCAGCATTGGGCCAACTGAAACAGGAAAATTTCCAGGAGTTCATGGCTAGCCAGGGCTACATTGTGAGTTTGAGGCTGGCCTGAACCACATACGAAGACCTTGTCTCAAAAACCAAAAATACAAAGAAGCAAAAGGAAACCATGTTCAGTTTTCTTTAATTTCACAAAATTTCTTCAAAGATGCATACATGCTTAGTATGTAGTCTGACAATTAGGTATTTGAAATATCTCAATATCTGAAATGCAGTGAGAATTGACATTATGCCACAAATGACACTATCTAATGTATAAATTATTTTCCATGCTCCAGATACAGAACTATTACATGAAATTATATGTAGGTATTAATAAAAGGCATATATTGAAAATTTATTTATTTATTTATTGTCTTTTTGAGACAGGGTCTCACTATGCAGTTCAGGCTGACCTTAAGCTCACTTTGTAGCTCAGGCTGGTCTCGAACTCACAGCAATCTTCCTGCCTCAGCCTCCCGAGTGCTGGGATTACAGGCATGCACCACCACGACCGGCCTATATATTGAAAATTGATATTCAGTTGAAATCCATGGGCAGGATATCTAATTACATATATATATTTTCAAAAGGCTTTCTTATGAAATTGTATAAATAGTGCTCTATATATACTTAAATGTGATATATACTTTCAGTATTTTCAACGTTGGTTACCTTGAGGGACTATTAAAAATACAAATGAATACCCTTGTTTTAATAATAGCTGTTTTCAAGCAATCCTCAAAAGCACTTAGTCTATGTATGTTCCAAACTACATAGAGTATTATAGAAGGCTCCTTCCCATACGTAATGTTGATAGGAATGTCATTTTAGGGGAGATTTATTTTTTGTGTTTGGTGCTGAGGACCAAACCCAAGACTTCCAGCTTGCTAGGCAGGCATTCTACTGCTGTGCCAGATCCCCAGCCCCTGGGAATGTTGTCTTAGTATAGTACGTGTGGAAATATATATAGAGGTTCCTCAAAAAAGTAAAAGCGAAAATTCTATTTTATCCAGGGATACTTCTCCTGGATATTTTCCCCCAGTGTTAATCATTCAACACTAATACCTGCATATGCATGTTTATAGCAGTTAAACATAAAAGTAAAGCTCTGAGGGCTGGCAGGATAGCTCCGCAGACTAAGCGCCAGCTTTGGCAAGCATAGGGACCAGGGTTCAATCCCCGGTCCCACGTGCCGTGCTGGCCCTGCCCCCCAGGCACACTGAGCCAGGAACAGAGTCTGGGCATGGTGTCACACACCTGTAATCCCAGCTCTGGGGAGGCTGAAAGCAGGAGAATTACTGAGTCAAAGCTGTGTATTTAGACCCTGTACCAAATACATAAATGAAAAAAAAATTTAAGAAGTGAATCTCTGAAAACAGCCTACATGCACATTGACAGATGAGTAGAGAGGAAAAATGGGATCACCTGGGCAGAATGAAGTATCCTGGGAAGCTGAGGCACATTCATACTCATCCTGGTCAGCTTTATGATTGAGGAGACTCGGTCTCATAATGAAAATGTAGCTTAGGGCCAGGGAGATAGCTCAGTAGTATAAGTGCTTGCCTAGCAAGTGCAAGGTCCTGAGTTCAATCCCTGGTACCACCACAAAAAAATAAAAAATAAAAATAAAAATGTAGCTTAGAATGAACCGAGTTTATTTTCCATCTCTGAAAATCGTGGTATGTATACATAACAATGCTGTGCAGCCATAAGGGAGAATGAAATGATATTATTTGACAGGAAATGTTTAGCTCTGCAAACCATATTATGTTAGGAGAATTGGGGAGTGTTCAGTACCACGTGTTGTATTTTACATGAGAAATGGTTGAAAAGAGAGAGGCAGACATTTTGGAGTGGGTAAAGGCTGGGTGGAAGGGGAGGGTTACAATTATGGAGGAAAAGTTTGAACAATAATCAACCTATGGTATACATATGTGCTATTTATTGCAAACATTTTGCTTCCAAGTTCCCAAGTGAATACTGTTTTGGTGAAGGTTGTTCCCATCATGATCAAATATGCTTAGAGGGCATCAAATCAGACCTCCTGCTGGTAAACCATTCATATAAAGACACTTTTTTAATGTGACTACTTTTTTTTTTTTTTTTCTTTGACAGAAGTGCAGACATAGACCAATGCTGTCAATATAATTTCTGGTATCAACACAAAGAGATGGCTTTTATGACTCCCATTACAAATGTACACATGAAACTGCTTAATATAAAACCAGGTGAAAGCTTTGCATGTGGAGAGCTTCTGATTGGCCATGCATCACCAACCATGCCCATCACACAGAACCCTGGACTCATATATGAGCTCCATGGATTTGAACAGAAGTTGTTTGACTGTAACATATATGGGAAAACCTCCACTGACTCTCAGTCCTTTCTGAAACATGCAGTGTCAAATCCTGAAGAAAAACCCTTTGGGTATTTGCAGTATGAACAATCCTACTCTGATTGCACTGAACAAAATAATGCTGAAAGGAAATTCTTTGTATATAAGCAAGATGTGAGAGCCTTCAATACACCCAGCTGTGTTCAAATCCAGGAAACAAATCCCAATAGTGTGGATACCATACAATGTGAAAAAGATTTAAATTCTTATCTTGGTATTCAGGATCATGAAAGTGCTCATAGTAGGACAATATTTTATTTATATGAACACAGTTGGGAATCCTTAAATGGTAACACTTTGTTTTATAACCCTGAAACAACTCAACTTGAGAGGAGCCTCTACATATGTAATCAGTGTGGGAAATCTTTCACCACAATGAGTCATTTTCGAAGACATCAACGAACTCATACTGGGGAGAAACCCTATGCATGTAAGCAATGTGGGAAAGCTTTTAGCACAAATAGTTATTGTCAAACACATGAAAGGATTCATACTGGGGAGAAACCTCATTTATGTAAGCAGTGTGGGAAAGCTTTCTACACACACAGTGATTGTCAAAGACATGAACGAACTCACACTGAGGAAAAACCTTACGTATGTAGGCAGTGTGGGAGAGCTTTCACCACACGAAGTTATTGTCAAATACATGAAAGGATTCACACTGGGGCGAGACCCTATATATGTAAGCAGTGTGGGAAAGCTTTCGGTACACAAGGTAATTGTCAAAAACATGAACGAACTCACAGTGGGGAGAAACCCTATATATGTAAGGAGTGTGGGAGAGCTTTTGGTACAATAAGCGATTGTAGAAAACATGAAAGGACTCACACTGGGGAGAAACCCTATGTATGTAAGCAATGTGGGAAAGCTTTTAGCACACACAGTTATTGTCAAGCACATGAAAGGATTCACACTGGAGCGAAATATGTGTGTAAAGAATGTGGGAAAGCTTTCAGCACACGCAGTTATTGTCAGAGGCATGAGCGAGCTCACACTGAGGAAAAACCTTATGTATGTAAGCAATGTGGGAGAGCTTTTAGCACACTCAGTTATTGTCAAAAACATGAAAGGATTCACACTGGGGAGAAACCCTATGTATGCAAGCAGTGTGGGAAAGCTTTTGGTACACAAAGTGATTGTCAAAAACATGAACGAACTCACACTGGGGAAAAACCCCATGTATGTCAGCAATGTGGGAAAGCTTTCTATACACAAGGTGATTGTAAAAAACATGAAAGGACTCACACTGGGGAGAAACCCTATGTATGTAAGCAATGTGGGAAAGCTTTTAGTGCCCAAGGTAATTGTAGAAAACATGAAAGGACTCATACTAGGGAGAGCTGCTATTTGTGTAGTCACTGTGGAAAAGCTTTTAGCAGGTACAATGATTGTAAAAAACACGAAAGGACGCACGCTGAGGAGAAGCCATATGTGTGTAAGGAATGTGGGAAAGCTTTCAGTACACAAAGTAATTGTAAAAAACATGAAAGGACTCACGGTGGGGAGAAATCTTTTGTTTGTGAGCAATGTGGAAAAGCTTTCTGGACTCAAAGTGATTGCCAAAGACATGAACGAACTCATAGCGGGGAGAAACCCTATGTATGTAAGCAGTGTGGGAAAGCTTTCGGTACACAAGGTAATTGTCAAAAACATGAAAAGATTCACAGTGGGGAGAAACCCTATATATGTAAGATATGTGGAAAGGCTTTTGGTGCACAAGGTAATTGTAAAAAACATGAAAGGAGTCACTCTGGAGAGAGGCCCTATGTGTGTAGACACTGTGGAAAAGCTTTTAACAGACACAGTGATTGTAAAAAACATGAAAGGATTCACACTGGGGAGAGACCGTACGTGTGTAAGCACTGTGGGAAAGCTTTCAGCAGGCACAATCACTGTAAAATACATGAAAGGACTCACCTTAAAGAAACCACATCTGTGCAAGCAATGTGAGAAAGATTTTAGTAAACAACATCAAAGAACTCATGGGGGGGAGACGCCCTATGTATGTAAGTAATGTAGCAAAGTTTCAACCATGTGTAGTAAATATACATGGGCTGGGGAGATAGCTCAGTAGAATAAGCACTTCCCTGGCAAGTGCAGGGTCCTGACTTCAATCCCCAGTACTGCAAAATAATAAAATACAAGGACTCATACTGGGGTGAAACTCAGGTATATATATAAGATCTACAAGGTCTGACTACATAGGTCAGACTCATGGTGATCCTTCTGTTTTCAGCTGCCCAACTGCTGGGATCACAGGTGTGTGCCACAAAACCTAGTTTCAGTCCCCATCTGAAGTATACCCTGGGGGCAGGGCTGGACGGCCTATGGTGCCAATAATTGAATCCTGGACCCTGTGCTTTGCCTGAGCAGGCGCTTTAGTCCACTGAGATATCTGGCCAACCCTTATACAATTTTTTTCTCCCTTTCAGAACTGGGGATTGAATTCTAGCCCTTGCGCCTGCCAGGGAAGTGCTTATTCTACTGAGCTATCTCTCTGGCCCCTATTATACAATAATTTTAAAAGTCAGTACAGGTGTTACATGCCTGAAAATTCATTTGGAACAGAGAAGCTGAACATAAGTGAACAATATAGGAAATATTTTTCTCTGCATTCAAGCTCATCAAAAATTTGCATGAGAGCCAGTGAGATTGCTTAGTGGTCTAAAGCGCCTTATTAAGTAAGCTTAGGCAGGTGCAGAGGACCATGGTTTGATCCCTGGCATCACATGCTGCTCCATCCCTGCCCTCAGGGTAGGCTGATTGAGACAAACTAGCATGAGAGGGAAGCTGTATGTATAAGATACATAAGAGACCCTTCCATTTTTCTACTTGAATGTCATTCAAGAACTCCCACTGAAGCAAAAGCCTGTGTAAATAATGTCTGAAAACTGTTTGCTTCTTATGCATAAACAAAATGAGATTGTAGATATAGTAAATGTGAGAAAGCGAAGAGTGATAGAAGTTTGTTAGGAAGATGCTATGTTGACTCACATGCAGAAACAGTCTTCCAGCATATCCATGAGTTAATGTATTGTACAAGTTGAAAAGTGCATTATGGTAAGTTCAGAGTAAGGAAGCACCTTGTATCCAAGTCTTCACTATGTAGCCTGTAATTGATATTTTACATGCACACCACCTTGGTTGTATTACTGAAGTGAAATTTACTCATATAATAAAATTTTATGGAGTATTAAAGGAAATCCTTCACCCATGACCATATAGATTAACCAGGAGGTTTTTACATGAACCACGCACATACACAAACCTTGGTCATATTTGTCTTTAGCACCTAAAATTGACAGCTTTATGAAGAATCAGTTTAGTGGTGGTTGCCGCATATGTGAGTAGGCAAGTTGAGAGATGTTAGTAGGAAAGCTTATGGTGGTGCGCGTGCCTATAATCCCAGCTCTAGGAAGACTGAACAGGCGGACCACTATGAGTCTGATCTACTAGTGAGACCCTGAACATCCTGTAGACTCTTAAGGGTACAGAAAAAGGCACAGAGCCCTTAGTGACTACAGTGATTGGTGCAGGGCCACGTAGCAGTACAACTGCTGAAAGTTGTTTGTAGTGTTTTCTCTATATCAAAAAGGTGTTAGAAGATATAAATGCTATCAAGGAAGAATGAGGTCATTCACAGTATAAGCAGCCACAAATTACCACCACACAGTTTCAATGTGTGATCTTGTTAATTTTGTTTAACAAATAGATGCAACTGAATTAAGCAAAAAGAAAAAAAAAAATGACTAGTTTCATTATATCCACAGAATCTCACCTTCATTTTGTACAAATGTAATTTAACTTTTACTGTGTTTATCTGAGAGTATTTCAGTATTACTTGGTCCAGAAGTTGTGGAATACTGTTAGATTGAAAGTATTTAGTATTTTAGTAGAATTTATAGTCGCTTCATTAAAAACATAAAATCATTTTTCAGGATATCATTTGGAAACATCTAACATCATGAGTTCATTTCATCCCATGTTGACAAAGTGGCTATATGTGATCAGAGAACTTTTGCATTTCAAAGCACTTAAGCTTCTTTGTCTGATTTAATTCACTTAACATGTTTTCAAGGTGTATTGGTTTTTCTACGAATGTGTTGAATCTATCCTTCATATGTGTATGGAGGGAATCCTCCACAAGGCCACCTAATTCTTTTTTTCTTTGCGGTACGAGAGATCAAGCTCAGAACCTTGCCACTTGCCAGACAGGCAGTTACGCCACTGAGCTATCTCCATCCCTATCCTCATATGAAGAAGGATGTGTACAGATAGCATATTTTCTTCATTTACCTGTTGATGGACATATACGAGGACATGGGGAGATAGCTCTAACAAATAGGGGCCACGAGGCAAAGGATGAAAAGGAGGAGACATAAAAAGATTTGATGTCATTTATCAGCTACCTACAATGAGCACAATCTTTATACATCACAAATATGAATTCAGATTCATCCTGATAATGATTTTGATGAAATGGGGAAGATGGGTCTGGAGCCAGAGGGAGGGTGCTAAGTGAGGAGGGGAAGGAAAAGAAGAATCGAAATGTTAATCATATGCCTGCTCCTTAAGATAAATGTGAATGTATACTTCAAACATGCATTAATAAAAAAGATGTAAGTACTTAAATATCTAGAGATATTTTGTAGCTTTTTCTGCTTCTTAAAAAGTTATCAGCAAGGCCAGGCATGTAGTTTAGAGGCATAAGTGCCAGGGTTCAATCCCTGGCACCAAAAAAGAAAAAAGAAAGAAAAGTTTTTAGCAGAATGTGTTGAAAATATATTATGAAGATGCTTTTGGGTCTTTGGGGGGGGGTCTTCACAAAGTAGTCTTCCTACTGCAGGTTTCTTTAGTTTTGAATTGCACATAAATACGCGTCTCATAGGCTCCCACTAAATGTGTTGATATTGGCAGAGCAGCAGTCTGTAGGTTAGCTATGGCAGTGAGTGTGTGACTTGGTGAGAAAGAAAGATGTACACATCTTCCTTGCATCAGAATAGGAGCACCTATCGGGATGCATTAGGAAATGGAAGCATGCACGTTCTGGCTATCTGGATCCTACCATGCCTGTTGGTATGCCATGCGATTCACCAAAGTGTATTTATAGTCCCCAGCTTTGGTTAGCAGACTCAAAATGCCATAGGGGTTGTCCAGTTTATTAAATAATTATTTCTCAGTTGTGAAGCCTAGAAATCCAACATCAAAGCACCAGCAATTTAAAAATCTAATGAGACATTGTTTACATATTGTCAATTTTAGCCTGATTCTGCCAGGGCAGGGAGGTATACAAGGTGTCTTTGGTCTCTCTTTTACATGTATATGTATTTTCAAGTTCCTACTCCCGAGATGCTGCTTTCTTAACCTTCTGGAGTAAGAATAATGCTGTTTTATTACAATCAAGACGATGAGTGTTTTTATGTGTTATCTGTTTCTAACCAGAGTGTCACACATAAATAACTAAAAAGAACCTATATTCTCTGCACATTTTCAGGTTGGAAATTCTAAGAGCATGGTCCAAAAAAATGTAGTGAGGTCCTTTCTTCTACATAATGTGTTGTTGAAAGGCAGATAAATGTATGAGAGAAAAAAGCAAGAGAAAGCTGTGCTAATGCTAATTATAAGCCATTCTCATAATGATAACATCATTCTACTTAACAGGGAAAACACTCATATGTTCATCCTATTTTGTAGATTCCTAGGACAACTATCATTTTTAGAGACCCAGTTTGCAAAAGGAGAATTTTAGGGAACATACTAAATGTCACAGTGGTTTACTGATTTGAAACATCAGATGGAGTCAATCGGAAATCCAGAGGACAAGGATGTTAACCTTCAGTTTCCACATCAGTAGAGACTAAAACCTCAGTGGTGCTCGGGGTCCACTTATTGATTTATTCTCAGTCAGTTGCATGACAGTGTGATCCCTTGCTTTTATTTACTTATAGTGAATGTTTCTCATTATATTACACAAATATATTTAACATTCAAAACAATACTAGCAGCCGGGCGTGGTGGCGCATTCCTGTAATCCCAGCACTCGGGAGGCTGAGGCAGGAGGATTGTTGTGAGTTCGAGACCAGCCTGAGCTACAAAGTGAGCTTAAGGCCAGCCTGAATTGCATAGTGAGACCCTGTCTCAAAAAGGCAAAAAAAATAAAATAAAATAAAATAAAAAAATACTAGCATGGTTAGGTGAAAAGAACCAATATAGTTTGGATTATTCAAAGGACTTGTGAATTAATTACAGAGCATTTTATAGATTGTGCATCTGTGTGGGAAGTGAATGCAATGCAATATGTGCTTTTGTTACGAGTCATCTTTATAAAGTCCTTGATGTGTAAGTGCCCTGTATGGAAGAGAGGCCAATATCATGGAGAGCACCATTGGAGATAAAATATGTGGTGTCAGTTCTATGCATCTTATGTATTTCTCAGTACTGTTTTCACTGAAGAATTTGGGCATAATTCTACTCTCTTCAGCCCCTATTTTGTCTTCCTGTAGCCTACCTGCCATGACTCATGAATTGTTTGTCTGTCATCAGACTTTCCCTGTTCCTATTTTCTGTGCAAAGGAAAATCTTTTGTAACTTAATCTTGCTGTGTTTACAGTGTGCTCATCATGTTATTATAGACCCTATTCTTATGTCTTGGTCTATGCCCATCTGCTGGTTGTATTAAAATATTAAAAAATAAAGTTTCTGGCTCATCTCTGCCTCCTGTGAAAACTTTCTAAGCTCCCCTGCTGGATGAGGATCACACAGTTCTTTCCCTTCAGCTTGATGTTATCTGTTTTCCTTCAGACAGAAAAGGTTGAGAAATCTGTGCCTTCCCTTTGATGATGGTGTATACATTCTCCACCATGATGACTTGATTTTTTGTAGAAAAGGTGACAGGAATAGAGAGTACAGTAGTGGGAAATGGCTTCACTGAAAGACCAAAAACAGGGCTAGGGAGATGATTCGGTAGAATGATCGCTTGCCTGGCAAGTGCAAGGGCCTGAGTTCAATCCCCAGGCTGTCTCCAGAGTCATATTGATGCCCACAGTTAAGGAAACTGATAGGAAAGAGGACCAAGAAGTCAGCCAGTCAGAGGTGGGGTCTAGGTGATAGTGATGACTATGCTTTGAAATAGGTGACTGTGCTTGCTTAACTCCTCTTTCCAAGCTTCTTCAGTTTTCTACTTTGGAGTACGTAGGGTTGCCCAGGTAAATGCTCTGAGATGTTAGCTGATGTTAGAATCCTCTTTGGAATCCTAAATGCCCAAGGAGCTGGACTCACACAGGTGAAACAAGGGTAGGCATGCTGTCCTTGAGTCAATTTTTTTTCCCTTCAGTTTGATGTTATCTTTTCCTACAGATAGAAAATGTTGAGAGAGGGGCTGGGGAGTTGGCTCAGTAGAATAAGCACAAGGGCCTGAGTTCATGCCCCGGTTCCACTAAGAAAGGAAAAGAGGGAGAGAGAAAAGGTTGAGAAAACTAAGAAAGCCCTCACTTTGATGATTGCATATACATTCTCCACCATGATCAAATAATGACATGTGTTATATCTACAAGAAGAAATTGGTGCGTTTGGGGCTCCAGGTCCACCCTCTTGCCCATATCCATGTCACTTGATAGCTTTGTTGTGTAGCCTTTGTGTGACAGAACCATCCATAAGGGATGAGCTGATGGGGACAGTCACTTGCTAGCCAACGGTTTGCAACTGCCATAAATTCTTTTCACCTTTCTGCCAAGATGAGAAAATATACATATAGCATGTTATGTTTCCTCCAAAAAATAAAAGCAAGACAGTTGAGACTGTCCTGAATTTTAGGAAAATTGAAGTATACCCTCTTCATTCCTACAACCCGGGTTAAACTTACATGGCAGTTAAACTTTTACTCTGGGCTTTTACACACACGAGTGATAATTCTCTTAGACTCTTCATAGTCTGCACACAGATTTTGAGGACGCCTTCTCTCCATGCTCAGCATACTCATATGCCTTTGCTCAAAACTATAATTAACAGCTGTAGTTATCAATGTCAATCCATCATAGTCTAGTAAACTAGGTATGTAGTTCAAGCAATTACATGTAAAATGCCATCTCTTCTAAGATCCCAGTCAGTTTCACACTCCCTTTTATGTTCTGTGGCATCTTGCTTCATTGATTTTTTACTAGAGTCACTGCTGAATTTTTATTCTTATCTATTATGGAAACATTGAAGATGTTGATGATCAGGGTCTCTGCACTGTGGAGACGATAATTAACTCCCAGGACTTTGACAACTCCTTGGATGACGTGATATAAAAGAGGCTCCACTGTTGTGCTGGATACACTTAGGCAGTCCAAACCCAAGGACCATTTCTGTTTTTCATTATTATTGTTATTATTATTTAATGTTTTTAGTACAGCGTCTCACTACACAGATCAGACCATAGTGATTCTCCTGTTTTCAGCTTCTCAAGTGCTAGGATTACAGGGACACACCACTGTGCCCAATCTCCATTGCCTTCTTTTCTTTTTTTGGTGAAACCAGGGATTGAATTCAGGCCCTTGCACTTGCCAGGGAAGCACTTATTCCACTGAGCCATCTCCCCAGCCCCTCCATTGCCTTCTTCTTCTTCTTCTTTTTTTTTTTTTTTTTTTTTTTTTTTTTTTTTTGTCTTTTTGAGACAGGATCTCACTGTGCAGTTCAGGCTGGCCTTAAGCTCACTTTGTAGCTCAGGCTGGTCTCGAACTCACAACAGTCCTCCTGCCTCAGCCCCCCGAGTGCTGGGATTGCAGACCTGCGCCACCATGCCCGGCTCCGTTGCCTTCTTAGGGCGCCCCGGGAGCAGGGAGGGCGGCACAGCAGTCCTGGAAATTGAACTCCCTTCCTGCATCAACCTACACAGGTGCTTTAATCCACTGAGGTATTTGGCTAATCCTTGTGTTTTGTTTTTGTCTTTTTGAGGTAGGGTTTCACTATGCACTTCCAACTGGCCTTAAATTCACTTTATATAGCCCAGGCTGGCCTGAAACTCACAGCAGTCTTCCTCTGTCAGCCTCCCGAGTGTTGGGATTAGAGGTGCACACCACCACATCTCTTCTGTTTATTTGGGGTATGAGATTACAGCCTGTTTGGCCTAGCACCCATTCCTTGGTGCTGGGGAGTAGTCTTGTTTATAGCCTCTAGCAAATTTAGGTATTTGCATGCAAGAAGGGTCAGTTGATCCCATCAGCTATGTTGCCTTGGCTCTTAACATAATGAGCAATTAGGGCTGGGGAGATGGCTCAGTAGAATAAGCACTCCCCTGGCAAGTGCAAGGGCCCGAGTTCCATCCCTGGTTCGCGGGGGTGGATGTACACTATAGTATCAAACATAACCTGGAAAATGACAATCTGCAATAACTGATACTTCGTCACCTTTTACCCTAGTATATTGGGCTGGGGAGATGGCTCAGTGGAATAAGCGTTTCTCTGGCAAGCTTAGTTACCCTAGTATAGTAACACTGTGTCACCTTTAACTCTAGGTACAAGAATTATTATTATATGATTAAAATATAAAACAAATTGGCTAGCCAAATAGCTCTGTAGCACAGGGGCCAAGGGTTTGATTTCCGGGCCTGCTGTGCTGGCCCTGCACCCGGGGCACATTGAGATGGGGGATTGAGACTGGGCATGGTGATGCGCACCTGTAATCCCAGCTCTAGTGAGGCTATAACCAGGCAGATCACTATGAGTCCGATCTAGTAGTGAGACCCTGAACACCCTGTATACCCTTCCCTAATCAGAGAATTACATATTATTTATATCTTTTTTTTTTTTTTTTTTTTTTGGTGGAACCATGGATTGAACTCAAGTCCCTGTGCTTGCTAGGGAAGTGCTTATTCCACTGGGCCATTTCCCTGGCTCCTATATCATCTTGATAAAGCAATTTACCCCTTTTCACTAAAAGAAGTAATCAGCTGTAGTAAGATAAATTAACTATCCATTGATTCATAAGGGTAAGTGAAGGGGCTGGGGAGATAGCTCAGTGGAATAAGCAGTTCCTTGGCAAGCATAAGGACCTGAGTTCAATCCCTGGTTCTGCCAAAAAAAAAAAAAATGATAACTGATACAGAATGAATGGGAGGGAGTGACTCTCTGGTCACATGGCAGAAAATGCTGCCAGTCTGTGGTATCTTCTGTTTGAAGAAGGCAGCCTCTTCAAATGAGGCAAAGGGCCCTGTACCAAGGCTCTTGTGTGTGGCTTAGCTCTGCCATGCAACTTGGTTCCCTCCAATTCTTGGGAGCATCTTGAAATGGTGGTTCCTGTGTTGGGAACAGGAAGTGGCTCTGTGCACATGCTTTCTGGACTTCTTTCCCTTTTTTTTTTTTTTTTTTTTTGTATTTTTAGGACAGGGTCTCACTATGAAATTTAGGCTGGCCTTTCAATCACATTGTAGGCGAGGGTGGTCTTCAAGCACAGCGATCCTCTTTGCTTGGCCTCCTGAGTGCTGCAATTGTAGGTGTGCGCCACCACACCTGGCCCTTCTTTGTCTCTTTTAAACACCTATGCATATAGTTTGTTTGACCTACAGGTCCTTTTTTTTTCTGCAGGACCAGGGATTCAATTCAGGACCATGCGCTTGCCAGGCAAGCACTTATTCTACTGAGCTGTCTCCCTGCCCAGGTCTCTTCTTTCAAATTAATGTTTTCCATTAGAATATATTCCTCTCTCCTTCCAATTACCTGTGTGTTGGTTGAAATTCTCTGTCTCTCTGACATGACTTTTTCTGTACAACCATGTTGTTCTCTCACTTATTCAACTCCTTTGTGCTCTTATTTGGACCAAACAGGGGCCGTGGAGATGGCTCAGTGGAATAAGTGCTTCCCTGGCAAGTGCAAGGGCCTGAGTTCAATCCTTAGCTCCTCAAAAAAAAAAAAAAAAAAAAAAAAAAAAAAAGGAAGACCAAATAAGCCACACTGACCAAGTGACTTATCTAAGTTTGTGGTCCCAACTGGAGTTTCTGAAGTTTATTCCTACTATCTGGAGCTGACTGCCTAATACAATAGTACCTTAGCACAATCTGAGCTTCTTTAGATTCAGATTAAGTTAGTGCAGTTATGGAATTCCTCTTCAGTCTGGAGGTGAAAGGCAACGGAATTTTCATTAGGGCTTTGCATGATAGCTCTGAGTGTATTTTAGTCTACAAGTTTGGGCATATCTTCTTTATACCTACTACACCGACCTTGATGTATAACTTTCATTTGTCTTCTCCACCCCTGTTATAGTCCTATTGAAGCCCCTTTTGGGGTCCAAAAAAAGGGAGTAATTGGCTGATTATCAGAGGGTGCAGCTGTGAAATAGCCATCCTTTGCCTACTTTGCAACCCTTATACAGTAGCCCCTCAAGTTAGGACTGGCTTCACATGCGAACAACTTGTGTTTCAAATAGAATTTTGGGTTTAACTGAGCACCAAAGTGTGAGTTATGACCCAAATGCTGGTGATTTGTGCAGTTATAAACTGTCACAATGCCAAACAAGCTTATGTAAGCGCACATAAGGTGAACCCAGATGCATGTGTTTGTGGACATGATTTTCATCAGTGTTCTATATAACCACTGCAGTTACTTTGATCAAATTGCCACCCCCCCAAAAAAAACCCCAAAAAGCTAGGAAAGAAGTTAAGGAAGCAAGAGAAAGTAAAGACAATCATAATTGAAGAAAAGAAGAAAACTGGGGAAATATGAAAGTGTGTCCCATAAATGCTAATGTGAACAGCTTTCACTGTGGGCGGGGCCAGAGCAGCCTGTGTTGCCAGGGATCAAACCCCAGTCCTTCTGCTCGCCTAGTGTTTAGTCCACTGAGCTATATTGCTGGCCCAGTACAGCATGTTGAAATCCCACCATCTCAACAATCTTACTGTGAAAAGACTTGTATAAGGGATCTAGTGTTGCTAAAGGTGTTACTCAAACTAGTAAGTCATCAATAGTGCTACTATTAGTGTGGATAAGTGAAAGGCAGATGGTAGGTTATAATCTATCTGAGTCTATAATTTGTGAAAAAGCTAAGGATATAAATGGAGAGCTCATAAAGAACAATCCAGGGCCAGGGAGATAGCTCAGTAGAATAAGCGCTTGCCTGGCAAGTGCAAGGGCCTGAGTTCAATTCCTGGTTCCACAAAAAAAAAAAGAAGAAAGAAAGAAAGAAAAGGAAAAAAAAGTGTAAAAAAAAAAAAAAAAACAATCCATCATTGTGTACAACAAATAACCACTAAGAAAAACAATAAAAAAAAAAAAAAATCCAATCATTGAACAACTGTACTGTGCATTTCTATTGATCTCTGGAAAGAAGCAGTTAATGTTTTAATTTATTTTGTCTTTTCTCAATCCTCCTTTTTGTCTTCTTAATTTCTTTTCTTTTTTCTTCTTGCAATTCTTCATGCAACACTATGTATTACAATAAACTGAAATTCATATTTGTTAAATGAAAATCGCATTACTTGTAATTTTTTGTTTTAATTCTCATTTGTACTCTCTTAAAAAATAAAAGAAAAATCCATCAATGAGTGATAATAGTGAAACATTTCATTCCAGTAAGAGGTGATTTTGCAAGTTTAAAGTGAGACCTGGAGGCCGGGGAGATAGCTCAGTAGAGTAAGTGCTTGCCTGGCAAGCTCAAGGGCCTGAGTTCAATCCCTGGTTCCACCAAAAGAAAAAAAAAAAAAAAGTAAAGTGAGACCCGGTGTTCACAGCATAAGGAAGCACAGGGAAGCAGCCAGCTCTGATTGAAGGGCTTCTGAAGATCATATACACCACTTTGAAATGATGACAGAGAAGTGGCTTTTGCTCTGGTCCAATATTCAACTGTGAAGAAAGTGGCCTTTTCTGGGAGAAAATGCCCAAGAGGACACTCATTTCCCAGAAAGATAACAAAAGGCTGGCCACAGGCCCATGGAAGATAGGCTGAGTTTCTTGCGATGTGCCAATGTGAGTGGTGACTTCGAGAGAAATCTTCTCTTGTTTTATCACTATGAGACTCCTAGACTCTTCTGAAAACATAAGGTGAGGCATCGTATAGAGATCTAACACAAAAGCCTGGATCGTAAGAGTTCCTTTCTTGAGTAAATCAGGAAGGCTTTCTGTCCTACTGTTAAGAAATTTCTAGAGAACAAAGATTTATCACTCAAGTGTCTCATTGTGAACAATGCTCTGGCTCATCTACAAGATTTGGAAGAACAATTCTTGTGGCTCTCATTCAAGTTCCTCCCACCTAATGAAACTCCTCTACCACAACTTATGGACCAGCAGATTATAGTTAACTTTAAAATGGTATACAGGGGCCGGGGAGCTGGTTCAGTAGAATAAGCACTTCCAAGGGCCTGAGTTCAATCCCCGGTTCTGCCAGAAAAAAAAAAAAAAAGATGCTATACATGGGGGCTGGCCAAATAGCTCATTGGATTTAAGCGCCTGCTTAGGCAGATGCAGCGGGCTGGGGTTCAATCCCCAGTGTGATATGTCAGGCATGCCCCCAAGGTGCACTGAGATGGCAAATTGAGACTGGGCATGATGGTGCTCAACTGTAATCCCAGCTTTTGGGAGGCTGGACACAGGCAGATCACTACAAATCATCTATGTAGTATGACCCTGTAGACCCTTACTAAAATAAAAATAAAAAAAGATGAAAGGAAGGAACTATTCCTGAAGTGTTTCCAGGTGGTCTCAGATATATATTTAATGCTTAATGAGTTCTGGTAGAAACGTTACAAATCCCTTCCTGTGTGGTGCTAATTGAGAAATCCTGGGCCAGGGTCTCTAAAGACTGAGAACTGCCTGGAAGGAAGCATGGCCTAAAATCATACAGGAGAGACACTTTGAAGATTATAGAAGAGCCTGAGCCTTCAATTGACCCTGTGGTGGAGCCAGCCAGATAGTACCGTGGACTGGGCAGATGCATGGACCAGGATTTGATCTCCAGCATGCCATGCCAGCCCCGCCCCTGGGGTGTGCTGAGACAGGTGAATGAGATTGGGCATGGTGGTGCCCATCTGTAATCCCAGCACTTGGGAGGCTAAAAACACAAGGATCACTGCAAGTCTGATCTGTATAGTGAGACCCTGTAAACACTGTACTAAATACATAGAAAAAAAAAAAAAAGATACAGACACTGGAACCCTTCTACATAGTGCAACCTGTGTATGAAAATATGTGGCATTTCCGCGTGGTGGCGCATGCTTGTAATCCCAGCACTCGGGAGGCTGAGGCAGGAGGATTGTTGTGAGTTCGAGACCAGCCTGAGCTACAAAGTGAGCTTAAAGCCAGCCTGAACTGCATAGCGAGACCCTGTCTCAAAAAGACAAAAAAAAAAAAAAAAAAAAAAGAAAATATGTGGCATTTCCTCAATATACTGGTGAACATTTCCATTACTAGGTAGTTATCCACAACCAAAGACAGGCATTCAAGCAAAAATAGTTGTGACAAGGATGAACTGTCCCATAGTGAGTGCCAAAAAAAAGAAAACTATAAATAGAAAAGGATTTTGTTTCTGCCAGGCAGGTCAGGTGGTGAAATTGAAGTAGTGCTGAGGACTGCATCATCCTATAAAAATCCCACTGATTTCCTGGCAGAGCACCAACCCTAATTGTGAGTGATAATGCACTGAACCCTAGCCCTAATCTTATGCCAACCATAACACAGACTCGACAATTAATTCTTAGGGGCTGAGGAGGTAGCTTGGCAGTGTAAGCATCTGCCCGTCAAGTGCAAGGATCTGGATTCAATCCCTGGTACCACATGCCATTGAAACCAGGCATGGTAGTGCACACCAGCAATCCCAGCACTGGCGAGGGTGACACACGAGGATCACTACGAGTCTGAGCTGTATAGTGAGACCCTGTATCTAATAAAGAAAGCATTTTAAAAACTGTTTTAAAATTAACTCTTAGTTACAAACTTTACAGTAACATAAAACTAATCCTAACCTAATGTTAATCCATAGAATCTAACACCCAACACCAACATTAACCCTGCCATTTACTCCAACTGAATCATGGTTCCTGGCTGTGAGGTGTCTTCTCTCCACCATTCTCTCTGTCCATCCTGGCCCCTTTCCACACATCCAGACTCCTCCTTATCTGCAGCCCCCCTCAGTCCTGCTGCTCAGGTCTGAGGGACACCTGGGACAAGCATGGCAAGACAGTGAGGCCTGAGGCTAGCAAGGCTAGAGTGTGCTCATGCTCCAACCTGCCCAAGGACTGCATCCTGGGTGAGGGCCAAGGCTGTGGGAGAAGGCTCCGGATCTGCAGAAGAGAAACAAGCTCGCACTCCCTGTGGTCTCCCTGCAGGAGACTGTGCAAGACATAAAGCACCCCGAACTGCAGATCCTTCACCTACACAAGGGCCTAGAGCCCTGGTGGGTCTCCAAGTAGGACTGCCTCTTTCTTCACCCTCAAGCTGCTGGCATCAGAGAGGTCAACATCGCCGTTCTTTGTGTGCAGAGCTCCCTGCTCCTAGGGTCTTGTCCTGGGCCGATATCCAGCAGAGGATCCTGGGCCCTTGTATACAGAATCAGTGAGAGGAACTTGAAAACTCAAAACTGTAATTGACATGCTTTCTGTACCTTACTATTTTAAGATTATTGCTGTTCTAAATTTGGAAAAATAAGTGGTGAGACTTCTGTATATAATTCAGGCTAGATTATCACGTAAACTTTTTATTTTTCTTTTTTTGGCAGAACCAGGGATTGAACTCAGGCCCTTGAGTTTGCCAGGGAAGCACTTATTCCACTGAACCATTTCCCCGGCCCCAACTTTTTGTTTCTTATGTAATGAATTTTCTTTCTTTCTTTTTTTTTTTTTTTGGTGGAACTGGGGATTGAACTCAGGACCCTGTGCTTGCCAGGCAAGCGCTTATTCTACTGAGCTATCTCCCCAACCCCTGTATTTTCTTTTTTTAAATTTTTCCTGCTTCAGCCTCCTGAGTAACTGTGATTACAGGCATGACCACACCCAGCATTATAGATTACTTACATATAGGAACTTGTTGATCTCTCGGTGGCCCCTAGGGGAAAATAGTGTGTTTGGGGGGTTAGAAAATAAAAACAAAAAACAATAGCTGAAATCCAGTGGACATCTTTTAACCTGATAGGCAAGAAGAAGCATTTATTTATATCCTTACTTGTACCCAAAGAACAACCATAGAGGTGTTTTTTTTTTGTTGTTTTTTTTTTGTTTTTTTTTTTTGTCTTTTTGAGACAGGGTCTCACTATGCAGTTCAGGCTGGCCTTAAGCTCACTTTGTAGCTCAGGCTGGTCTCGAACTCACAACAGTTCTCCTGCCTCAGCCTCCCAAGTGCTGGGATTACAGGCATGCGCCACCACGCCCGGCTCGTAGAGGTGTTTATGTATAGGTTTTTTCAAATTAGTATCACTAGACACAAGCTTGCCTAACAACTAATGACTAAAATTGTCCTGGCGGGATGTTTTTCTCAAGACTGAGGTAGCTTTACTGCTTTAGGCATTGAGGCCTTGTCCTGCCCTCCCACATCTGACCAATGTCTGGTGTCAGCAGCTCCCAACACTTACAGATGCAGAATTGAACTCAGGTCCTTGCACTTGCCAGGCAAGTGCTTATTCTACAGAGCCATCTTCCCAGCCCCTCCCACTGCTTTATTTGAGAAAATTCTCTTTAACTTGCTGCTATAAGGCACAACTAGAATTCAGGAAAACTTTAGGATCCACATGGAGGATAGAAAATAAATACTTAAGGATTACCCTATGTCATTAACTTAGGGAAAAAAATTACAGAGAAAAACAAAACAAGGGGGCACCCCCCGCTGGCCCCCTCTCCTGTCCCTCTCTCAAACAGGAGCTTTCTTTCTCTCAATAAATATATTCTGTTCATAACCTCCATTCGTTCCTAACATTTATTCTTCTGTTTTAGAGAACATGAACTTGTCCAGGTCAGGTTGGGAGATCATTTTTCCCTATGTCATTTGGCGGTCACTCACCCGAGATGAGTTTTTCTCCCTGTATCAAGGGCAATATGTGAGGCTGTGAGTGAGAAGCCTATTCAGTGGAAACCCCAGAAATTTGGAAAAGCCAGGAACATGGATCATCTAAGGGAAACTGCAAGGAAGGAGCAAAGCCGGCCTAAGAGAGACGCCATGGGAGCTGCCACCACGAGCGCATAGCGGGGAGCCATGCAAGGCCTTCGGAGCTCACAACTCAGCACAGATTGCTTCAGATGTCCCACATGGAACTGCAGGACTTAACGTTTGCCCTGCTGCATTTTGGACTTGTGTTGGTCCCAGTGCTTGGTATCCTGCTGTGTGTACCTTTTGGAATGGTGATGTTTGTTTTGTGCCTTTGAATGTTGCAAGTGTTTAAGTTTTCATTTGTGTGAGGGGCTCATAGTTGAGAGTTTGCCTTGGATCTTGGAGGAGACTTGGGACTCGGACTTTTCAGTAATGCTGAAACTGTTGGGACTTTGGCAACTCTCAGAGATGGACTAGAATGGCTTCTGCGTAAAGGGAGGTGCATGAGTCTTTGGGGATCCAGGGGTGGAATGTTATGGTTTGTGTATAGGTGCCCCCCTAAAGCCTCAGGCAGTCTTGCGGCAGCTTCTGGAGTTCATGATTGATTACTGTGGGTACGGATGCTGCACCTGCGCGTGGGGGGGGGTAATTTGCATTACAATGTAAGGAGGGAAGAGAAGCTAGCTGCTTGAGCTGCTCCTACTCCCCCTTTTTGCTCTTTGCCACCACCAGGAAGGATTGCTTTCTGCCTTGGGTCCAGCTGAACATGGACTGAAACCTCCAGTAAGTGTGAGCAAAATAAACCTTTCCTTCCTTCAAAAAAAAGAAAGACAGAAAAAAGAAAAGAAAAGCAAAAAACCTCAGATTTTGTCTGTTTATTTATTTATTATTTGGTTGCTCAGACTCGTAGTAATCCACCCACTTTCAGCCTCCCTAGGCTGAGATTATAGGCCTGTGCCACCATGCCTGGACTCTGGCCTGCTCAGCCTGCCTTGGGGGGCGTGGCTAGCATGGCATGTGGTGCCAGAGATCACAACTACTCAGGAGGCTGAGGCAGGAGGATCACAGGGTCCTTCTGCTTGCCTAAGCTTGCCTAAGCAGGAAGTTGTTGTTTGTTTTTTTTTGTTGTTTGTTGTTTGTTCCCACAGCCCCTCCAGCATTTGTTATTGGTTATCTTTTGGGATCAGTTAAGCTAGAAATTGGTCATGTGTGTGAGGGCAGGAAAAGGCCATTGTACTTAAAGCAGTCAAGCTACCTCGGTCTTGAGAAAAGCATCCTGTCTGGACAATTTCAGTTCCTAGTCACCGAGCAGCCTTGTATCTAGTGATACTTACCTTGCAAAGGCATAAACATCCCTACTATTGTTATTTGGATCCTTTGTCCATCAGGCAAACAGGCCTTCACCTGACCTCTGCTCTTGTCTGTTGCCTATCTTTTCCTCATTTCTATTGCAGTTTCTCCCCAGGGTACACCAAGAGACCAACAAGTCCTCACAGTTGACTTCTTGATGATAGCCATTGTTTCTTGGGTGAGTTTGGATCTCAGTGTTGTTTTAATCTGCATTTCTTGAATGGCCAATGATACTGAACATTTTTTCATATATTTATTTGCCATTTGTATTGCTTCATTTTAGAAGAGTATATTCATTGTGGGCCTGGGGAGATGGCCCAGTAGAATAAGTGCTTCCCTGACATGCTCAAGGGTCTGAGTTCAATCTCCAGTTCTGCCCAAAAAAAAGAGTATATTCATCTCAATGTCCGTTTTGTGATTGGGTCTTTGAATTTGGGGAACCTGAGTTTTTAAAAATTCTTTATATGTTTTAAATAGAAGTACTTTGTTTGAGGGACAGTCAGCTAGAATACACCTCTCCTTCCTTCTTTTTTTTTTTTTTTTT
>PVKA01026366.1:0-31810 GCA_004027165.1 Ctenomys sociabilis | reverse complement strand
ATTGTGGAGCCACAGAGGAAAGAGATTGAAGTTCTATAGTGTGCCTGGGGAGAGTCACATGAAGAGAAAACTTTCTCTCAGGCTCTCACAGAGAGCAATCTGGTCAAGCATTGGCCGTGACTCATCCACATGGATGACACAGACAAAGGAACTACAGAATAATGTACAGGATTACAAGATAAACCCTGAGAAGACTTCAGTGACCACATAGGAAATATAAAGTACATGTGTTGGTATTTTTTCTGTATTTTAATGAAGGGTCTACAGGGTGTTCAAGGTCTTGGACTCCTAGTGATCCCCAGTTCCACAAAAAAAAAAAAAATCCCTGGGGTTGCCAGGGAAGCACTTATTCCACTGAGCCATCTCCCTGGCCCCCAGGATTTTGAAATAATGAGATATCTTTGCGATAAAACTCATGTGTAAACATGAAGCTAGCTTTTTTATGTTTGTTTCTTTTTTCCCTGTATTTTAGGGAAGTGTGTACAGGGTGCTCAGGGTCCCACTACTAGATCGGACTCCTAGTGATCCTCCTGTTTACAGTCTTCCAAGTACTGGGATTGTAGGCGCGGGCCACCATGCCCAGTCTCAATTGCCATCTCAGTGCGCCACAGGGCGGGGCTGGCACCGCAGGTCATTTGTGTTTCATACACATGCTGTGCACATATTCCCAAAACTGCTTTCTACAACATTTTCAGCGCGCCCACATCGTGATGGCAGCACGTCGTGTGAGCTCAGGTGGGGAATTCCTCATGGGGCTTCTTCTTGCTGCTCAGAAAGCTTTGGCACACACCAGATTTTTTAGGTCTAGGTATTAGGAACGCTATGCCTCTGTATGCAAGTAGTTATCCACTTACCAATGAAGGAGAGGGAAGGGATTCCTGCTGCAAAGACCAGGGAGGGCAGGGGCCTCTCCTGCGCCCGGTGCAGGCCAGGCAGGCAAGGCTGTGGCTGGTGGATGGCAGTGGCTGGTGAACAGGCTAGATGATGATTTAGGCCTTAGGTCACTCTACCTTTTGACCTTCCCTCATGGAGAGCCTGAGACAGGTGCAGGCGTCTCAGGGACACCCACTTCCACTTAGGGTGGCTGAGGTGCAGTGCAGTAAAAATGAACATTAGCCCACTGGTGGGTGAGCCCCCTGCCCCGTCCTGCCCACCCAGCTCTCAGAACTGAAGGGGGCCAAGTGGATAACCCCACACCAGCCCCTAGTGCTGCACCACAACATTTCCCCATAGGAGAGACAGACTGAAAAGTCCTCTGGAGAGGGACAGGGTGCCGGCTCCGTGGAGCGGCAGCATGCATCGGAGGTACTTCTGAGCCAGGCGTGGTCCTGCCTGCTCCTCAGGGAGAGACTCCCTGAGTGCTATGGGAGGGCAGGCCCTGAAGCACAGCCTTCCACACAGGGTCACTTCATGGAGATCAGCACACACTTCCCACCCCACCACAGCCTGTGCACATCAACATCCCTAGTGGAAGCAGCATGTTTGTTACAACCGAGGAGCCCCTGCGGCTACACGCTTGTCACCCAGAGTCCATGTGTTCTCCTAGGGCTCCCATGGGGTGCTGTAGAGGGTGACATTTTCATCATTATTATTTCATGTAGGATATTTTCACTGCCTTAAAATCCCATTGCTCCTCCCTTTCATCTTCCCTTCCCCCAGCCCCAGACAATTGCTGACCTTTTACTGTCTCCACAGTTTTATCTTTTCTAGAATGCTATATACTTGGAATTGTAATTAATATTTTGAAGTATTTTATTGCCTTACTATCATCTTTGCAGGTTTTTGGAAAGGAAAAGAAATTTTAAAAATTATATTTAATGTACCACATTAAAGGGAACTTCAGTTTTCTACTGATTTTTCTTTTTAAATTAAAGACAGATCACTAGAAAGAAAAAATAAAATCTCCTTAGCTTCAAAGACTGTGAGGAGGGTTGGGCTGTGCAGGCACTGGGTTTCCCTGGATTTCCAGTGCAGAAATGCTTTAGCAGAGCTTCTAGAAGGTTCACTTCCTATTCTTCCCCTGGGGAGCTATAGCACCCAGGTGATTAAAACAAAACTCTCTATTTAATCTGATTTTCAAATAAAAAACCAGCAAGCTTCATTTTAAGAAATAAATCAGGTAGAATTCCCAACTGGAAGGGTTTCTGCTAGAATTTCAGGGCTACCATAAGAAAATACCACAACTAGTCCAATACTTTGAACCACTGGTAATCAAGTCACAGTGAATCATCAGCAAGGGCCTTAATCTTGTATAAGAGGTGTACTTCTAAGAAGGGGAATTAGAGATACCCACACAATGGGCAGACCATGTGATGACACAGAGAGGGCACCAGGGAAATGGACTGCTTCAGGAAGCTAGAAGCAGGTGCAGGACAGCTTGAGTAACTGTACTGTTGATCTCTGCTGGTCTATGGGAAGAAGCAGTTAGCCCTCAATTTGTTTTTCTCCTCTTAATTTCTTACAATTTCTTTTCCACTTTTGCATGCATATGTCTGGTAATCTAAACAACTAATGTAAAGACAACACTATGCAATACAACAAATACTGCCAAATTTGTACTATTTTGTTTAGTGAAATTCTGCATCATTTCTAATTTTTTATTATCATTATTTTATATTCTCTTTTAAAAATAAAAAGAAACAGGTGCAGATAGAGTCACCATTACAGACTTCAGAAGGGGTGGAGCCTGTGAACACCTGGACCTTGGACAAGCCGACTCAAAACTGAGAGGATACATATTAGTAATTCCAAGGTCAAAGTATCAGCTGTGGTGTTTGGTTATGGTAGTAGCTCTGGTAATCTAACAGGAACCGCTACTATTGGAAATTTCTTCAGGATGCATTTCCTGAAATGAGGTTGGCTGGTTCTTGGTTTGAAAATCAGATTAAATAGAAGGTTTTATTTTTGTTTTAATGACCTTGTCTTGAAGGAGAGTGCTCCTTCCTCTAGAAAAAAGGTGAGAAAGCCCACAGGTAGTCAAATACTACAGTCTGTCTCCTCCTGGGCTTTGAAGATGAAGAAAAACAGTTTAATTGCCTCTGGCCTGTTTTGGGGGTGTTTTGATTTTTTTTAAAGGATGTAGGAAGGACGTTTCTTTTCTTACACTGAAATGTGACTCCGTGAAGCTCCAGTTTCAAAGGAGCTCTTCCCTGCTTCCCTTCTGGCACTTTTGGCTCCACGTGCAGGCACATGCCCTTCAACCCAGAGCAAGGATGCAGGGAGCTGGCTCTCCCTCCCTGGAGCTCACTCTATTATTCTCCCTTCACCATAGAGTCATCTCTAAGACTTTTGCTTTTCAGGCAGATTGGGCTTCTGGGGGACTTTGGAAGAGGTAAACACCCCCAAGAGGCTCTGCAGTGTCTTCTAAACCCAAGCAGCAGCCCTGCAAACCTGTATCTGTGGCCCCCACCTGTATCTACCGTGGAGCATGAGTTCCCACCATTGGAGTATGTCACACATCATTACCTTCTGATAGCCCTAGCTTCCTGCTTCATGTCATTTAATTCAAGTCATCCCTGCAGCTTAGCAGAGCATAACCCTGCAATTTGAAGGAGGGGAGCATTTTGAAATCTCTAACTGTCAGTGTCTTTTCTATTAGAAATCGCATACAATTGTTTTATTTGAATATTTTTTAAATTCCATGTTCCTGATGTGGCCTGAAAATTTCAAGGTACCTGTCTGCATACCAGTTGAATTTTACTGGGGAAACATTGGAATGATTACAGGACCACACTCAAAAGTGACTCCATGGTGAATCAGGACATCTGCTCACCTTGGCTTAGTTTAAGACAGTCCCGGAAGTATTGTGTGCTGGGGTTAGGCATTTGATGGAAATAGCAGAAGTGAGGCAAGTTAAAGGGCAAATTCAAAGTTCTTCCACTGCACATGCCTATATTTTGAGACATGAGCTCTTTTATAAAGATTTATGTTAAAGGGAAGATGATATACAAGAAAAGAAACAGAGCAACATTACTGCAGATTACAGACACCTTCGAAAATTGTGTTTGATGTGAAATTATTGTGTATCTTCAACTTCCTCTTTGCACCTGCACGATGTGTACTATTTAACTGTGAAGCCTTCCATTACAAAGATGATGTGGGCAGGGGATCTCTGTTCAGGGCATTGTCTATGCCCATCTCTGTAGGTATGAAGGTGGGAGTGGAGCTTCGTATTCCAAATTGTTGTGTAGATAAATTCTAACACCAACTTCTTGGATCCTGTGTAGTTTTCAAGGTGGTTTATCCATAAATAAAAGCAATCTGGAAAATCCAGAATTTTTTCAAAGCTGAAATAAAGTGACAGTGATTTGGAAACTAAAATTGAGTTTTAATCTTTTTAAAAATCCAACTTTATTGTTAATGTTAAAAATTCAACCTCAGACACTTCTGGGGATCTAGTAAAGGCAAACTGTAGAAAAGTGAGCCACATTGTAGTTGGGTGAACATTTTACTTCATTAGCACAACCAATGAACATTACTTGGAAATCTAACATAAATGGTGTGGAGCCATCAGGCAGATGGGGAGGACCTGTAGACCCCATACTCATCCCCGACTGCTATTTGTGGGAAGCTGCACTTCCTTTGATTGGGACATGAGCAGGGGCATGAGGCTGCTAGGCCATGTCCATCATTCAACACTGGGGTGCTCTGAAAGCAGCTTGTTGGGGGTTTTCACTTGTTCATCTATAGATGAGGTAAAAGACATGATACTTAAGTTTCTTCCAGTTGAAAAAAGTTCTAATGGTGGGTCATTTTCTGATTGATAAACCATCATTGGAGCGGGAAGGAATTTTGTGGAAGAAATTATACAGGAGTGCTGCTGCCAGGGAAATGTGGTTTGAGAATTCCAGGGTGCTCAAGGCTGGAAACTGGTGCAACTGATGCCTCAGAGAGATGAAGGACAGACCCCTTGGGAAGATGGACTAGAATTCTCCTGTGCCATTTCCTTCCCTGTAGTAGCACCCAAAATACAATAGACCCTCTTGTCCATGGAGATACATCCCAAGACTCCAGTGGACACCTGGAACTGAAAATCATACCAACCCATTCAGTACCACTTCTGTCTTATCTGAATACCACACATTGTGGCCGTGACCTTTCTAATTTACGATGTGATGCAAAGCAGCATGAATTTCTTTTCCCTACATCCCAATTTCAGGAATAGATTTGTTCTCTCCATAGATCCCAGTAACCCTTTCTCCTTTCTCATTATAGAGAACATTCACCTTTTCACTTAAAGGAAGCACTTTGCAGTTTCTCTTTTATGCATCTGAATTGCTCACATCACTTCTTTTTCACTTTGGAGTCACTATCAGAGAAAATAAGGGTTACTTGAACACAGTATGGTGACACAGTGACAATTGATCTGATAACCAAGACTGGCTACTAAGTGACTTAACAGCCAGGTAGTGTACCTTGTGTGAGTGGCTACATCTTGAATGGAATGAGACGACACAAGACTCCATCACACTATCAGAAAGGCAAGCTATTTAAAAATTATAAATTGTTCATCTATGGAATTTCCCATTTAATATTTTAGGGGAAGTTTATTATGGGTAACTACACAATGGACTATAAAACTAATGATAAGGGTGAACTACTGTAATGTGTAAAACATCTAGTACTTTATTAGGCCCTTGGCTACTTCTCTAAAAAAAATACTACCTGGAAACTGTTGATGCTAAAAGTTGGCTGCCCATTAAAGTAAAAAAATATACCTGTACAGAAGAACACTGGAGAGGAAGAATTTTTGAGATAATCCAAAGCCTGAAGTAATAAACTATCAACTGAAGGGCCGGCCAAATAGCTCAGTGAATTAAAGTGCCTGTAAGAAGTCTCGTGGGCTAGGGGTTTGATCACCGGGCCTGGGGCTTGATGAGCTGGCAATTGAAACTGGGCGTGGTGATGTGTGCCTGTAATTCCAGCTCTTGGGAGGCTGTAAACAGGCAGATCACTATGACTCCAGTCTCATAGTGAGACCCTGAGTACTCTGTAGACCCTTCCCTAAAATACCAAAAAACAAAAATCAACCAAACTATCAACTATTGTGTGAGGACATTTGTGAACTATTTAGTGGTCCCCAAAGATTAATAGCCAGGACAGAAGTGGATGACCAGTAAGCTGTGAGATGCTCAGCGTGTTGGGCTAAATCCTTGGGCAATGTGGCCCTGAAAATTCATCCTGGAAATTCTCTTCAAGTCAGTAATTGAAAGTTATATGACTTGGGTGCTCCAGATAGCTCAGTGGACTAAAGCACTTGCTTAGAAAGGCCCAGTGACTAATGCAACACCCAAAAGAAAGAGCCCCTGTCCCCTATTTATGCCCCCACATGCTATGTGACTCACTTCCCCATGTGGTACCACATTTAATAAATTTTACCTGAGCAATGGTGCTTGTAATCTCATTGGTTGACCTTAGTTTTGTCCCACCTCATGCCCACCTAAGTGAGTTCTCAAGTTCTCCACTACCACCTCACCACATGATTTTACTCTATAAAAGTCCCTGGAAGAGACAGCTTCCCAAGGACCACCCTCTCGGGACCCCCTCCTATTCCTTTTGATACAGGGAGAAAAACTGTTCTTGGTTGGGTGAACTCCAAACAATATAGGGAACCTCCAAATGACATAGGGAAAAATGATCTCTGGACCTGACCTGTATGAGTTTGTCTTCTCTAAAACCGAAAAATGAATTTTAGGAACAAACAGAGGTTATGAGCAGAATGGATTTATTAAGGGAAAGAAAGCTCCTGTCCAAGAGAGGGACAGGAGGGTGGCCCAAGGGGGTAGTTCCCTGGAAGAGGCAACTTCCAGGGACTTTTATAGAGTAAAACCATGTGGTGAGGCAGGTCTAAGGTGGTGAAGATATGGGAACTTGCTTAGGTGGGCATGAGGTGGGACAAAACTATGGTCAACCTATGGGATTACAAGCACCACTGTTCAGGTAAAATTAAGTCCAGGACCAAATGGGGAAGTGAGTCATGTAGCAAGCGGGCATGAATGTAGAATAGGACTTTATCAGGTAGTAGTAGTCGGATTAATGAACCTTGGTCTCCCTCAGGTTGATGATCAACCTCAGATGACCATCTTTAGGAAGGTCGGCACTTATTTGATCTTTGGTCTTTAGGTCTGGCCCACAGCAGGAGCATCTGTCCCTCCCAGAATTGTAAGATATCTCCTGTGTTATTTCCTTTGAGAGTCTGACCCTGTCTGACTATCTATAATATTTCTAGCTAACTCAGCTGCCTGCAACACTTTCTCAAACAGAAGCTTTCTTTCCCCCCAATAAATATATTCTGCTCAGAACCTTCATTTGTTCCTAAAATTCAGTCTTTGATTTTAGAGAACACAAACTCATCCCAGGTACCTTTCAGGTCTGGAGTTTCATTTTTCCCCTGTATCATTTAGAGGTCATCACCCAAGATCATTTTTTTCTCCCTGTGTGAATATGACCAGCCATTCCAAGAAAGCTAAGGTCAGTACAAGGTAGAGAAATCCTGAGAGTGGACTTAGAAGCCAGCCCTTGGAAAATGAGAAGATACAGAGCAGGAAGAGCTGTGCAGGAAACCTGAATCCATAACCCTAATGAGTAGCATTCAGGGAGAAAAAGAGACAGGTAGAAAGGAAACAGGAAAAATGTAATTTTAAATTTCACTTAAGAGGAAAACTGTAAAAAGAAAAAAGGAAAACTGTAGCTTCAGGGCACAAAAGTTAAGTTTTTTCCCCTACCAGGAAAAATCACTCCAGTCAACCCCCAAACTTCCTGAGGATCTTCAAGCCACAATAGGCCTGTAAAGTAGACTTTTAGGTGTAAATTGCACTTAATGCTGCAGCCTAACATCTTCAAGGAAGCAGCAACAGTAACAGGCAGCAGAGCTGAGTTTCAAACACATGTAAGGGGCTTGTGTCTTAACATCACTGCCAGATGGGAGCCCGCTGGGCTCCAGGAAGAATGCATGGCCTGGATCACTCATCCAGGCATGTGGGCCCCTCCCTCGGGCTCACGCTATTCTGTGTGTGAACTTTTAAAACTTCCCTAATATACCTCTTTATTGCCTGTTGTGAATTTACAAAGCCATTTCTAGTAAGTTTTATTAAAGGGAAGAGAGTTTTATTAAAGGGAAGTTAACGTTCTGAAGGCTGTACAAAAATACAACTTTGAAACCAGAATTCTTGTCTGAGTAACAAATTCAATTAAAGTGTTGGATGTCTTAAAAAGTATGATATTGGTTTTTCATTTCTTCTGCCAGAGTTTCTAGGCAACCTTGAACTTGTCAAATACAAAAGTATAAACAAAAGACTGTGAATACATGACCTTACTTTGAAAATTCGGCCCTTGGCAGGGTAAATACACCGGTCTACATTATGACTAGACATTTCCTAAAGGCCGGTTGTCTCTCCTCATATAAGACTTTTCCTGTGTAGTTTTAGGATTAAAAGCTTGTTGTAATAAGGAACATAGAATATGGAATTATATACTCTGAATAACATGCATCCTGCCCTTTATTGTGAGATTAAGAGAAATCATCTCAACTTCTTAGCTTTAGTGATTTTTCTCTCCAAAATAGGTACAATCACCAGCTTACCTACCTCACAATGAAGTGATACCTTTTCCTCATCACTATCGTCATGGCCCTCTTTAGAGCAAGGAGGGATGTGAGAGTTAAGGGACGTACAAAAGAATTAAGACATGGTATGAACACATACCAGTTCTTCAACATAAACGTAATCACTAGGTACTGCATGTACCTAGAAGAAAGACCAGCGGGGAGAAAAGGAGCACCGTATGTAGGGCTGAGAAGGAGAGGATGACCCTTGGCTCCTCCATCTGGAAGTGATTCAGGGCTCCTCCGTCAGAGCCAGGCACATGCAGCACTTGAGGCCCAGCCATGTCCTGCACTTCTCTGCACTCAGAGCCACTTTCAGGCTGCGAAACTACAACTGACTTGGCTGCATCTTGTGCCTTACACTCCCTTAATCCCTAGTTGGGGATGGCTTGCACCAACCTTTTGCTCCTTTTAGCTCTAGGACCCCACCTTTCAGAAGAGTCTGATCTTTTCCAGCCCTGGGACCAGTACTGGCCCTTTGGACAGAAATGAGAGTGGTGCTTTGAGCTTCATTCCAGGCAGATCTAAGAGAGGCTTTTGCTGGGTGTCCCAGGCTGGGTGCCAAGCCCTTACCGTGCCCAAGAGCTACTTTGACTACTTCCTACTCTCTGTTAGGAAAAGGAACAAAGATTTCTCATGTGACAGTTGGTAAGATTCATGTTCCTTATTTGTTCTCAGGCAGTACCGGTATAAGACAGAAAAAAAAAAAATTAAAAGCAGAAGACATCAGGCTGCTAACTGATGTCAGTCTTCGGACTAATTCTTAAGATCACCAGGAGAGAATTCTGACCTGAAAAGAGGGAACACTGGGACTATTAAAAAGCTCTCTCCTCCTCACGGGGCAGGAGGATGGATTTTCCTGTCAGAAAATGGTGTTGCAGAGGAAAGCTTGCCTTTTCCATTATGATGTAACAAATGTTCCGTTGTCAGAAGCAAGTGAACCTCAGAGGTGATAACCCTCTCTTCTCTAGACCCAAAGAGTGATTTGCCATATTTTCTGCCCATTTTAAAGCAATACACATCTTTTACACTTGATTTAAGAACAGTGATGGAGTACTATTCTTCTGCAGACAGGTGTCAAGCTCCCAAGGCAGGACTGGGCCTCCTGGGTAGATATGGCAAGAGTGTTCTGGCCCTGAAATACCTGTTATGGGATGTTGCTGGGCTTCATCATGACCCCAGGAAGCTTATTGGACAGGTCCAATTATTAAGCCATATGGCAGAAAAGAATTTAATAAGTATGTATTTCAATGAAACTTACAGTCCCATCAAATGCAATAATTAAAATGTAAATGACATTAGGCATGCTTTAAAGCTGCCTTCCTGGCTCACCAAATGGTATACAGTAAGTGACTGATTCCCCAACATTCTCTTCTGCCCATTTTTCTTTTTGGCAATGTTTCTGCTTTGTCTTCTTGCTCAGGCCAGCTTTACTCTAGATAGTTTTTTAAAGCATGCCTCTAATACACTGGTATATGAAAGGTTTATTATTATTTTACTTTGTTTTGCCTTTTTGATTTCCTTTGTTACTCATGTGAGTTCTCTTCTTCAAGATTCAAGGAGGAAAAGCAAAAAAAATGCTTTCTCCATACCATTTCTCCCTTCACTTTCCCAGCTGGATTTTGAATGACAAATGTCAGAGTAGCTTCTCAGAGTAAAATATGGCCCCACTTACTGGGGAGGTGGGAATTAAGTTAAAGGAAATGTATCAGGTTTTCCTAAAGATGGTGGAACAGGGAAGGGAATGATAATCAGCTTTTCTTCTCTACATTCACCTTACTCCTAATCGGCCTTTTTTTCTTTTTCTTTCTGGCCTCTGTAGGAGCTGCAGAAAGGGTAGGAGGTGTTGAAGGGGAGTGGAGGATTGAGTGAGGAAGGCCCAGAGGTGGGGATCTAGGAGGTTGCTGATGTTCTCCTGCCTGGACCAAAGGACTTGGCAGAAAGGGAATCCAGCTCTAAGTCTCTTTGCATCATGCCAATCTCTCTCTCTCTCTCTCTCTCTCTCTCTCTCTCTCTCTCTCTCTCTCTTTCACTCACACACACACACACACAAGCATGTTGCCTGCAGCCTAGCTTTAAGCAGTCTTTTTCTTAAAATAGCACTCCAACAGGGAGATGTTAGATCAAGATTCCAATTAAGGCTGCCTCTGATTGTGCCAGATAAATTCTTGCTATTTAAAACCTAAGATGAAAACCCCTTTTTACGATGATTGTAAAGAAAAGTGACGATCAAGACCCATGGAAAAGAAATTCTGAGGTGAAAGATGTATACTAACAAAAAACAAACAAACAAACAATGACACCCCTTAGGGCCAGTGAGATAGCACAGCAGTGAAAGCATCTGCTCAGGCAAGTGCAGGGACTGAAATTCGATCCCTGGCACCACACGTTGTGCCAGCCTCCAGGCATGCTGAACTGGGGATGGAGTCTGGTTGTGGTGTCTCGTGCCTATAATCCCAGTGTTGGGATTGAAAACGGGTGGATCACCACAAGTCCAATCTGCAGAGTGAAACCCTGCACACACAAACACACACACACACACACACACACACACACACACACAAACAAAAAACACAAAACATCCCTTGCTAAAAAACAAAGCAACCTAACATAGACCAAATACTAGTCACCAACATCGCTACTATGTTTAGTAAAACTTCCATCTAAACCAATTATGGGTCAGAAGAATGAGGTTAGAGGTTCAAAAGTCTTTAGAACACTCTCCTAAACCAGCAGTATTAAGTCTACCATATCTATGGAGGATATAGAAATAATAAATAGGTAAAAAAAAATGGAGACAAGAAAATCATAACAACAACAAAAAAATTATTCTGTGACCCAGTTGAAGTTATTCAGGGTGACCCATAGCAACATTCCCTTGGTTACACTGTATTTAGACTCCTTTCTTTTTTTTACCCCCATTTTTTTTTTTCCCAGAACCGGGGAATGAACTCAGGCCCTTGCACTTGCCAAGGAAGCACTTATTCCATTGAGCCATCTCCCGAGCCCCTAGACTCCTTTCTGTCCAGATCCATTATGCCCTAAATTCCTCAGAAAAACTGAAAGCCAATAAATTGGCTTAAATGAGAAAGAAAAAGGCAAGAACCTGATCCTAAGTTAGAGGTTGAGGAGGATCCATAGAATGTTTAAATCGCCTGTCTTTAAAAAACTGAATGGTGGGCTGCGTGACGGCCAGTACCCTTCTCAGGTGTCACAGACCTTTTTCCAGGGTTTCCACAACCCTGAGAGAAGCATAAATGTCTCCAGTTCTGAGAAATAAAGCATCTCTCTTTCTTTCTGAGAAATAAAGCTATGTATTTCTTTGAGTGTAATTGCTGCCTAATAAAACCTTCTCAGGTGTCACAGACCTTTTTCCAGGGTTTCCACACCCCTGAGAGAAGCATAAATGTCTCCAGTTCTGATAAATAAAGCATCTCTCTTTCTTGAGGTCTGCTATGTATTTCTTTGAGTGTGATTGCTTCCTAATAAAACCTTTCTCACGTCTTTACTGACTAGTCCTGAACACTTTTCCCATGATAGAGCCAGTGAACCAGCACACATCCTGCATTAGGGCAGGTTAAGTTTCTCATCCTACCTTCAGGAACCTCCTCAAGTCCTGCCCGGTAATAATGCCTTGAGGATTCAAGCACAAAATTCAGAATGCTGAATGTGTCTGTCTGATATTACTCGATTTCCTCAACTTACAGAGGGGTTATGTCCTGATACATCCACTGTAAGCTGAAAAATATCATAATTCAAATGTATTATATACACTAAACCTACATAAGATCATAACTTTTACCCTACAGTTGGGCAAAATCATCTGACACAAACTCTAGTCTGTACTGAAGTGTTGATTACCTCATGCACACAGAGATGGGCATCTGGTAGATGTGATGGAATGGGAAAACACTACACACAATATCCAAGAGTTGCTGCCAACAAGTACTCCATGACCATCACAAGCTCCAGGAGGGGATTTATTTCTCTCAATTATGCTTACTTCTCTGGTGCTTTCAAAATGGGCACTGGACAAGGGCTTTGAGCTATGAGACCTTCCCACAAAGATGACCTTGAGAGTTCATTTTTCTGATTTTCATCTCTCCTAGACAACCTGTTCCAAGCCCCCTTGCTGCAAAGCAATTCCTCTCAAGCCATAGTGGTTTGCAACAGTAGTTGTCCTCTTTGCTTGTGGTTCTGTGGAATTCCATGATTCATTTGATAGAGGATGGGTACAGTCAAGAATGTGTCCACATTCTTCTAGCCTTGTAGGGCTGAAGGTCCAGAAGGGCCCTCACTTTCCAGGCTCTTCACTGGTCCTCCACATGGCCTCTTCTTCATGTGGCTGATTAAGGGCCTCTCCATCCCACGGTGAACTTGTGAAAGTTAAAATACTTTAATGACTCTGGCAGGAAACATTTGAAGTAGTAAAGGCTAAATGAAGGTGCAACTCTCTTAAGGGCCACTTCAGAAGTCACATGACTTCATTGTCACTGTGTTGGTTTAGTCAAAGCACAGCATCAGTAGAATTCAAGGACAGGAAAATTCTGCTCTGCCTCTCATGGCCAAAGGTCACTGGCCACCTTCAGTCCTAAGGTATGGGCCTATGTTCATGATTCTCACGGCATCCCTTGGACTTCAAGAAACAGGATCTTTGAAACGGGTTATGCCTTCTCAGTAATGCCTCATGTAGCACTTAGCTCAGTACCTGAGACTTGATAGATGTTTAATATTTGTGAAACAAATATGGATTAAAAGCAGACTTTTCAGTAGCCCAATTTGCTCACATTTCTTCCAAGGATGCTGAATGCCCATTGGTTATATCAAGGTTGCAAAAATCCACCTTGTTGTTGCCAGAGATAGTGCTATATTGTTAGTGGCCCAAGTGTAGTTAGGAGAGGTGGCCACAGCCTCAGGCTGGCTCTAGGTGCTTGTGGAGAAAACACGCAGAAGGGGTCATCAGCTTCCCATGCTACTGGTTGCTGTGCTTTTAAGTAAGAGTATTGCCTTAAATGATCAGTTGGTTTAGCTGGGCTATTATATGTCCATTAAATATCTTACCTTTTCTTTACATCTCTTCTCTCTAAAGCAGAGATGTCAAGTTTAAAATACCAGAGAAAGAGCTAGGGCTCTGCAGAGGCAGGGAACACAAGCAGAAGCATGAGAAGGCCTAGGAATCCATAAAACACACTTGGTATGTACACAGCCTGGACTCTCAGGGCAGCTGTGCTTAGAGTTAAACTGCAGAGAAATCACTTCACATAGATTAAAGCATCTTTATTTCAAACTGAGCACCTTTTCTAAATGTACCATTGTGCACCTCCCTCGCAGAGGAGCCAGGGCCAGTTTGAAACCCATGCCAAAGACTTCTCTAGGCTAATTTGCCCAACTTCAATTTTGGTCCTCAAAATTTTGTTTTGACATTGAAAAAAGTGCCTCACCAGTCAGTCCATGGGCCCTGACATATGTGATGGCTCCAAGTGAACTCTAACAAGTGAGGGTATCTTTCTGGGTCTTCGTAGAGAAGTAGGAAGATAAATTGCATCTGTCTTCCAGGTGAGAATGACAAGCAGAGGAGCTGTGAAGGGCAGTGGTCCTGACAGCAGCTCCACATGGCAGCCACTGTGCACTGAAGGCCTGCACACCTTGGTGGGCGGGGGGCGCACGGGTGAGACGTACCATGAATTCATGATCCAGCCCCCTGGGAGACTCACATCTGCCGGGGATTCATCATCATTTTGGCCAAAAAAAAAAAAGCAATGCCTCATTTATCTGTAAGTCATTTAGATGGCCACCTCGACTGTCTTTCAGGCTCTCAAGATCTAGGATGGTGGTTAAAATGTTCTCAGGAGCTATAAAAGGTGCCCCTGAATTTGTGCATAAAGAAGGCATGTTCTTTAGGTTTTTCCTTCAAGGCCTGTTTACTCCTCATTCACACAGAATTCAAGCAAACCTGTTTACCTGCTGTCCCACCACCTTGGAAGGAAGGCTTGAGGCTGATAGAAATGGATACATGACAAGCAGAAGGAAGGGATAGCCTGCAGCAGCAGGGCAGGGGACCAAGGTAAAACAAAAATTGTAAACACTAACAGTGCTTGGTAAGCAGAGTGGAGGGATCAGAAACAGATGGTAACCATCCTTCCAGTCTGCTGGGACCTGGCAGAGCTGTATCATGCCTGAGAGAAAGACAGGCCCTGATGGCTCGACAAGAAGTTTGTTGCATTATCATTTATGGATATAACTTAGAATACACTCTTCTTGGGACCGGAGGTGTAGCTCTGTGGTTCAGCACTTGCCTAGTGTGTGCGAGACCCTGAGCTCAGCCTCAGCACCACAAAACGAAGTCTCTGTGTGTGTGTGTGTGTGTGTGTGTGTGTGTGTGTGAATGCATGTATCCTTACAAATGCAGACATTTTTCAAAAGTTTTATGCTTAGAATAATAGATTTAGATTACACGGAAAATATGTTTACTTAACTGCATTATTCTGCTCTGGCTGCTGTAACAAAGCACACAGTGTGCAGGGCTTACACCACAGCCATTGATTTCTCCAACTGCTAGAGGCAGATCCATGTCCTCAGGGCTGATGATCTGTGGGTTCCCTCCTGGGTGGTCTTCTCACTCTGTCCTCACATGGCCTTTGCTGTGTGGTCACATACCCTTGGTGTCTCTCTGTAAGTCCAGATTTCCTCTTCTAATAAAGAGATCTGTCACATTGAATCAGTGTTCATCTGTTTCTCTTTAAAGGATCTTTGTAGAAAGAACACCACATCCTAATGTACTGTCCTTAGGACTATAGGATACAGATTTTGGTGAAGCACAACATAGACTACTACATTAGTAAAATTTCCTTATTTGATCTGAACTGTATGATACATTGTGTTGGTCAGGTTCCCAATTTTATCTGTCTTTAGAAAAAAAAAGGGGGGGGCTGGGGAGACAGCTCAGTGGAATAAGTGCTTCCCTGGCAAGCACAAGGGCCTGAGTTCAATCCCTGGTTCCCCCCCCCCAAAAAAAAAACACCTTTGATGTTTATTTTACAGGAGGAAAAAGCTTATCTTGCCTCAGTGTTGAAGTTTTCCATCCATGGTTGAGTTGCCCTTTTGCTTTGGGCCTGAGAAGGGACAGCGCACAGAAGCAGGAGTGTGCAGGAATGTACAGCTTCTCACCTCACAGCTGCCTGGCAAAGAGAAGTGAGGAAGGGCCACATTTCCAAGAGATCCTTTAGTCATCCAAAGAGCTCCCACCAAGCCCAACCTCTTAAAGTTCCCAACATCGTTCTGGGAAAAGAGCTGTTAGAGTTTGGGTCCGGCACAACTCTCTTGTGACCAGTCTTCATTTATGGTTTGCATCTAGATGGCCTCCCAAAGCCTCATGCAGCCATAGTGGGTCTTTTCAGAGGTGGCTGCATCTGGGGTGTTCGATGCTGGAGTCAAGGGTTTGTGCGTGCTAATTTAGTCCATGGGTTGGTTTGGCGTAGTTCTGACTGTGGATAATGAGAAGGCCGGTCCTGAGTGTGGTGGCATTACCCAAAGGCTGATCCCCTAGAAGAGATAAAGGGGAAAGGCAAGCTGTTGCCCCTGCTGCTGTATTGCTGCTTGCTGTCTTCTGCCTATCCTGGGCCTGCTTCTCCTCTGCCCTGCCCCTCTGCCATACCACCCTGTCTTGGATGCAGCTGATTATGGCCTAAAACTTCTATAAACTGTGAGCAATAATACATCATTTCACTTTTAACTTTGGTGTTGGAATTTTGTCTCACCAATTAAAATGTAAGTCAGATAGCTTCAATTCCCAGTTGGTGGTACTATTATGAGGTGAAGAAAGCTTTAGAGGCAGGCCTAGTTGGAGGAAGCAGGTCACTGTCTGCATGCCTCTGGAGGGTGCTATGAATTGGATCTTAAATGTTCCCCCCAAAAGGCTCATATGTTGGGTTAGAATTTAGGAGTTGATTGGATCACAAAAATTCTAACTTTCTCAGAGGAGTCATGCATTGAAGATTTCATATTTCAGTTGCCTCAGGAAGAGGAGGAGCCACACTGAGGTGTGGATTTCAGGGGTACATTGTGTCCCTGCCCCAACCCCCTCCTTCCTAACCATCAAGAAAGCAGGAGCTTTCCTTTGCCACAACGTGTCTGCTTCTCCACAGGCTTAACAGCAACTGAGTCATGTAACCATGGCCTGAACCTTCTGAAACATTATTCGTATGCTGAAGACCTGACCCCAGCACCTCATGCTGTGATTGCACTTGTAGAGAGGCCTTCAAACAGATGATTAAGTGGAAATGAGGCCACTGGGGCCAGCCAGTCTCATCAGTGCTTTTAAAGGGAAAATTTAGACATACAGAGATTCTAGAGATGCCCTTGCGCTCAGAGCAAAGGCCAGGTGAGGACCCAGCAATGAGATGGTTGCTGCAGTTTGGATTTTGAGTGTTCTCAGAAGCTCAGGGGGTTAAGGTCTTGGTCCCCAGGATGGTGCTACTGAGGTGGGGGAGTCTATAAGTGGTGGGTGAGTGAGTGATTTGTAGGTATTTGGGGGTGGGCCCTTGGAGGGAATAATAGTACCCTCTCTTTGGCTTCTTGCCCAGTAGGTTAGATGTTGTTCTCCATGCCATGATGTGCTGGCTTTATGTAGCCTGAAAGCAACAAGGCTACCTGATCGTGGACACTGAGTAAAAAAACATTGTTTCTGAGATAAGTGAACTATCTCATAAAGCGTACAGTGACATAAAGCTAACACAACTACCCTCTGCAAACCCAGAGGAATAATCTGAGATCAAATCAATCCAAATGCTTGGATGATAGTCTTCTAGCCTCCAGAACAAAGACAATGAATATCTGTTGTTTTAATTTTCTAAGGTGTGGCACTCCTGCAACCCAGGCAGGCTCATATCTACCTGTTCCACCCTTCAGCAACTTCTTGAACATGATTCTATCTGCTCATATCTCCAGAGCTGAGGAATTGTTGGTGTTTGTCTTGATTCTTTCCCCAACTAGACTGTGAGCTCCTCTAGGCCTTCTCCCTGTGGCCTAGTGCAGTGCTTGACACCAATATTCAGAGTGACTAAACAAGCAGGAGAATCTTCATACCATTTAGAATTATGAGAAACTGTGGTGCCATTAGAGGCTCAGATGAAGGAAATAAATTTTATGAAAAAATATATTTGGGAATGCAGTTTCATTCCATAAAATACATACAATGTAGATAATACACTCCCACCAGAGGAAAATTATGGCTTCTCATTAGGTCTGGAGTTGGCTTCTATTCAGGCTCCAAATTTAACTCCTTCACCTTCTGCTTTTATATTTATGAGGTAACAAAGCCAAGAAATTTTCTGTTTCCTCATCCTGCTTTTCCCTCCTACTGCCGCTGTGTACTATGCCAACAATTCTAGACCCAACCTCTTGGCTGGGAAGCCTCTCCTTGCCTATGCTGCATATTACTTGAAGATATTACAAAAAGGTTTGTTGTTGGAAATTCAGTCTTTAGTGTGGTGGCATTACAATGTGGTGAATCTAGAGGAATGTAATTATGTCATGGGAGCTACCCTAAAAGAAATTATTGCTGGGCTCCACATGAGGTGTTCTCACAGTAGTGAGTGGTTACAAAGTAAACCTCCCTTGGTCCCTTCTGCACATGGCCAGTTCCTTTCCTGTACTTTTGCCAGGTGGTGACACAGCCAGGGTATCCCTGCCAGGACACAAACTGTTAGACATCCAGAAATGTGAACTAAATAAATCTCTCTTTTTAAGCAAAGCATGCAGTCTTGGATATTATGTTATAGTTACAGAAAACAGGCTAAGACACCCACTTCATTTTAATATCCTCTATTCGTTTTATGACTTTGCCAAGATATCAACTCCAGTAATAACTCTTCCACGTCTGTCAGATTAGGGCAAATAATTTTTCCCTATGTTGTCTTTATGACTTATCAGTACATCTATCATACTTATAATATATTAAAGTTACCTGGTTCCAAAACTGTCTTTCTAACATTCCATAAATTCCCAAAGGCAAGAATTTTGTCTTTTTTCCATTAAAATGTTTTTATCACTGGTACCTGGCAAAATGCCTGGTGTGACACTCAACACATGGCAGTGATTGTTATTCTTTGTAGTAAAATAGTCACAAATTATGGGAAGGAAAGATAGGTACCATGTAAATTAGTGTGATTTATATGCAAACTAAATACTTTTTCTTTTCAATTTAATTTTTTTTTTATTCTGTTGATTCATTCCTTGACATTGTTTCCAAATTGCTGAGCTCTAATGTAAGTGAGAAAGAAATAGAAAAAAGAGAAGGAAAGATAAAAAAGAGCACATAATTAAAGTTTTTCCCACAGATGATGATAAGGATTTTGCATACTCACTAGCCAGGCTCCATCTGCGTCTTCCCTGAGCACCCTGAGGTAAAATGCACATTGTCTCAAAGCTCTCAAAATAAGATTGCAAAACTTGCCTCTTATAGTGAGGGGACACATGTATTAAGTAATACTGTCAAAATTCTTTAGGGGTGAAGATTTGTACACAAATCCTTATTAATACTAGATATGCTCTATATACTAAGTCTTAGATATGAAATATCTGCAATAAATTCAGTAATGTGGCACAGAAATAGAAAGGCGTGTACAGTGTACGTGTTCAGCATACACATTAGTTGGAAACTCAACAAACCCCCAGCTGCTTGGTCCAGACTGACCTGTCAATAATTCCAATCTAGAATTCCATTGCTTCCATTTCAGTGTAATTCTTGGCAGAATGTACAGCTCTGTGATACATATTTTAATGTGCTTCTTAAATATGTCCCATGTTCTTTTAAAAAGCTGTATTCTGAGGTGGTTTTTTTCCCAAAGAAAAGTGAGATTCCTAAAAAAGTTGCCTATTTTATTTTAGATGGTTTGAAATGCTGGATTTTTGCCATTGTGCATCCGCTGCAGAGGTAACAAGTACACTATTATACTGATAGTGATTTCCTGTGTCAATTTTCTTCAGTGTGGATGAGTCCTTGAGCTCTTATCAGAGAGTTGCTTTTCACTTCTTTGAAACAAGATGATCTTTTATAAGTGATAACACTCCCACTGTATTGTAATTGCTTAATGCTGTTTTCTCAGAAGGGAGATTTATGAATCTAAGAACTGTGTCTGCCTTCTCACAGGGAATCTGTCACATGCACACATTCAGTAAACATCCTCCACAGGTGGAAGGGGTAAGAGGAAAAGGAAGGGGAGTGTATATTGGTAGTATTAAGCTTATGTAAGGGAGACATATGGATGGAGAAGAGACTGTGCAAGAACTAAGAAGACTGGAGAGCAAAGTTTTGAGATTGAACACAAGGGTCCATTTTGCTGAAGTTGCTGATTCCTATTTCAACTGACCCAGCTACATAAATAGGTTTTTGTTAATACTGTACTGAAATCTTATGATCTGGGAAAATAAGGGGTGATATCACAGTTATTTTTGAAGCTCGTTGCCCTAAAGGCTAAATATACACTGGCCAGATAGTTTAGTGGACTAAAGTACCTGCTTAGGCAGAGCGCAGTGGCCGGAGTTCCATCCCTAGCATGCTGTGCCAGTCCTGCCTCCGGGGTCCGCCCGTGGGGCACGCTGAGACTGTGATTGAGACTGGGTGTGGTGGTGCATGCCTGTAATACCAGTGGTTGGGAGGCTGAAATCAGGAGAATCACTATGAGTCTGAGGTACATAGTGAGACCCTGTAGACCTGCGGACCCTGTACCAAATACATTTAAAAAAAAGAATAACAATCATTCCTGAGATGGTGATTAATGTTTTATGTTTGTCTACTTTTCCTTTCCATCAAATTAAATTAATGTACATCAGGTAAAACAAACAAACAAACAAACAAACAAAAAAAAAGAATAAGTATATATAATTTATAAAAAGTCAGGTAAAACTCCAAGTTATCTGGAATTTAGTTTCACTTCTTTGTGGCTCTAACAGCAGCTTGGGTGGTATTTGATGTTTGATCCGCAGTTCTCTCATCTGTCTAGTGGAGATGTTAGGAGTTAATTTTTCCGCTCTATTTTCATCTAAAATTCTGCAAGTGGAAGAGAATGGAGTCAGGAAAAGCACTCCCTGCTGCCATGGAGCTATCCATGGTTCTGAAAAGGCTGAGCCCAATAAAGCTGTAATCAACTTATCAAAGAAAGCACAAGGGGCCAGAAACACCTCCGTTAATAAAGATCTTGCTGCTGTTCTCTGGGCCTCATAAGTAATTAGGCATGCTATCTCATACGCTGAGTGCATGGATTGTGTCACTAAACAAGGCATTGCAAATTGAGGATGAAGGTAGAATTGCACAACCTTCTCTTCTTTCCCATATCTAAAAATGTCATGTATTTAAGACAAATAAACTTTGTCCCCACTTTTTCTTTTTTTGCTTTAAATTGACAGATTTTTCTGCTGCACAGAAGATGTTCCTGAACCTGATTTTCCAACCTGAGCTACCTTTAAGAACTGAGTGAGATTAATTTGATGAGTTCACTAAGAAACCAGATAAGTTCCTTTATTTTAGCTACTTTCATTGTATCCTCCATTTATTAATAGGAATATGATGTCTCACATGGTTTGTGTCAAAGTACAGAAAATTAGTGCAAAAAAATTAATACAAGAAGTAACTTCATTAAAAAATTAGTGAATAGAGGACATTTGGGAACATATAATATGAGCACACTTTCCTACGTTTCCTGTCAATCATGGCTAGTTACTGGTTTTGTATCACTCTTATTGCTTCCAGTTTAACTCCTAATATATAATTTAATTTATGAGTTAATAATAAACATTTGTTATTTCAGAATCTTTTAACACCACTGAAGACCTTTACAAGGTTCTTTACAAAGGGCAATGCTAAAGTCATAAGAAGATTTTACAGGGGCTGAGGAGGAGATGGTTCAATAGAATAAGCACTTCCCTGGCAAGTGCAAGGGCCTGAGTTCAATCCCAGTTTCCACCAAAAAAAAAAAAAGAAAGAAAAGAAAAAAGAAGAGATTTCCCAAGCAGTGAAACAGCACATTCCACTGATAATTCATTGTAAGCTAGTAGTATGTTAATATGGATGTACTGGGCCATATTGAAAATAGCAAGGAGTAAAATTATGCATTGGGAAGTGCTTTGGATGGTTGAGTCTCATCTTTGTGTCCTTGAATAGGGATAGATGCATATGAATGCATGCATATATGTACTTCTGCATGTGCTTATATAAATAAACATATGTAGCTGAATCTAAGCTACCTGCATATGAGACCAGAGGTTATTACTATTCTCTTTTATGTATTTGGTCCAGGGACTCACTACACAGCTCTGATTCATAGTGATCCTCCTGTTTTCAGCCTCCCCAGTGCTGGGATTACAGGTATGCACCATTGTGCCTGGTCTCAGTGGCAGGCTCCACAAGCTTAGGGGCAGGAGGTTGTGTGGCATGTGGTGCTGAGGATCAAACCTTTGTCCCTGTGCTTGCCTAAGTAGGCACTTAGTTCACTGAGTTATCTCACTGTCCATTGATCTTTTTATTTCCCTGAAAATTATGTGCCTGAGTGATTTGAAAGAGAAGTCTTCATGGATGAGTTTACCAAACAATGAAGCAGGAGAATGACTAAGTCAAAGCAAGGAAAAGAATCATGTTCCCAGCCACAAGGAATAAGGTAAACCCTAGGAAGATGGGAACATTTTCCTCAACTCATAGACAAAAAGTCAGAATTGTAAGGAAAATAGCCATTTGTGGTGCTTGAGAGTCTGCACTAGGAAATAGGCCCTCAGGACAGAAATAATCACCAGGAAATGTAGGACATCAGCAGCTCATTCAAATGGAATAAACTCCACAGAAGATAGCAAGGACCTGAAGAAAGTATAGCTGCAACAGTATTTTAGAGGAGAGAAAACCAAATCTATTAGCAATTCTCTGTGTTAACTTGGATGGGCCACAGAACACCCAGATACCTTCCTAAGCATTATTCTGAGAATATCTGTGAGCGTTTCTAGATGAGGTTATAATTTTGAATTAGTACACTGAGTAAACTAGTTGCCCTGTCCAGTATGGATGGACCTCATCCAATCTGTTTGAGGCCTGAATACAACAGAAAGGAGGAATAGGGGAGATTCTCTCACCTTCTTCCTGCAGTACTGGACTTGGAGTAGAACTCATACTATAAATTTACCTGGGCCACCAGCTTGCCACTATAGATCTTAGCACTTCTCAACCTCTACGTTCCTGCAAGCCAAGTACTTACAATAAAGCATGCTAGGGCTGCTGAGGCAGCTCACTGGACTAAGCACCTGCTTAGGCAAGCATAGGCACCCCATGCTGTGCTGGCCTCACCCCGGCATGCTGAGCCAGTCACCAAGATCCAGAGTGGTGGCGTGATGCCTTTAATCCCAGGGCTGGGGAGGCTGAAAACAGGGGGATCACTATGAGTCAGAGCTGTGTAGTGAGACTCTGTACAAAATAATTAAAAATCCTGAAAAAAATGAAACATTTTGTCTGTCTTTCTCTCCCACCATCCGTGTACATCTGTGTGTGTGTGTGTGTGTGTGTGTCCTATTGATCATTACTCTAAAACAGCCTAATATAACCTCCAAATCAGTTGTATCATGTTCTTGCCATGTGATTGTCCTTATTTATTTAAAAATGTAGTATATACTTACATTAGCAATGCACAAAAACACATGTTTCTTTAGAAATTGTCAAATAATTAGGGAAAGACTAAAAATCCTACCTCCCATCATTCTGAAACCTGGCTCCCTTCTCTTATTCACCAATAGCTTGAGATTTTTTTTTCTGCCATGTTAAAGTATAGTCTTTCCAGAAGAAAACTGGACTGGAAGTCAGTCAGAATACAAGATTCAAAGTAACCTGCAAAAAACAACCTCTTGAAACATCAAGGGGGTAAAAAAAGCTTCAGATGAAATACTGAAAATATGTGTCAGCAATCCTAGGGAAATAGAATCTTGCACTAGACAAAAAGTGGAGTGAAAGAAGCTTTGGATCTAAATGATTGGTTGCTGAAACATTCCAAAATGGAGAGAGTGAGAGCGAGAGAGTGAGTGTGAGAGCATGAGTCAGAGTGAGCAAGAGAGAGAGAGAGAGAGAGAGAGAGAGAGAGAGAGAGAGAGAGAGAGAGAGAGAGGTAAGGGTGAGAGGAAGGAAGGAGGAATTCACATCCCTGAGCTTTTATATGCAAGAAGCAAACCTCTGCTAGTAATGATTAATAACTTTTCTCCAAAGGCTGTTTTAATTTCCATATTGATGATTTAAGACAGATAAGACCTAAAAGAGTGGATTCCTATCATGGATGGTGTTTCAACAGTTTATTTGGAGACAGGTATTTGTGTTTTTTAAATTTTTAAAAAATCTTTCATTTATTTGATACAGCACCTCACTACACATCTCAGACTCATAATGATCCTCCTTTCTCAGCCACCTCAGTACTGGGATTACAGGTGTGTGCCATCACACCTAGTTTCCGTGGCCAGCATGGCATAGGGCTGGGGATTGAACCCAAGTCCTTGTGCTTGCCAGGCAGGTGCTTAGACTGCTGAGTTATCTCCCCAGTCCAGAGCTGGATATTTGAAAAACAAACTTAGGGCTTGATGCAGCAGTGTCAGTGTGGAGTCTATAGAGATGAATGGGTTAGGGGTGTAATATTTAACAGTGCATTAATTCATTGATGAGTTCACACCAACTGGGCTATGAGGAGGAGGGAACTTTTTGGAGGAAGTAGGTCAGTAGCGTTAAGTGCATTCACCTTGTTGTACAGCCAGTCTCCAGACTTTTTCATCAATCCCAACAAAAACTCTGTTCCCATTAAACACTAATTTTTCCATCCCCTTTCCCCCAAATCCTGCAAACCACCATCCTGTTTTCTGTCTCTATGAATTTGACTATGCTAAGTAACTCATATAAGCAAAAGCCTGCTTTTGTTTCACTTAGCATAATGCCTTCAAGGCACATCCATGTGGCCTCATGTGTCAGAATTGCATCCCTTAGAAAGGCTGAAGGGTAGTCCACTGTATTGTAGTTTACTGAACCTATTCCCAATTAAGATAGTATCTGATTGAGTTAAATCTGTTATACCACCCTAAAAAGTCACTGTCATAAAGATGGCCTCTCAAGTATTTTTTAAATGTATCCTTTTGTTCACTTTTTGTCAATTATGTATGTTGACTCAAATTACAAATGAATTTATCAAAAGTATATGTATTCATGCTGTGGCATCCACTAATCCATCGGTGGATACTTGAATTGGTTTCGCCTTTTAGTTATCTGAATAGGGCTGCTATAAGCATGAGTGCACAGATTGCTCCTCTCTCCTTTGGAGCCTAAGGTTCTGGTTTCACCCTTCCTCAAGCCCAATCTTCAGGAAAGGGGAGAGCTGAAAAATCATTAACACTTGGGTGTGAATGTGCCCAGTATGCTATCTCTAAATGAGAATGACTACATTTTAAAGATGGGAATAAATGGAAGGTGACCTAAGCATGTAAGTACCTAGTCATGCAATCCCAGCTAATGGCTCTGTGTGTGTGGTGCCAAGGGTACCTGTGAGTTCCCTTGAGCAAGTCAGAGAGACCTGTGAAAGCTCAACTGTGTTGCAATTAGGCCAGAATGCCTTCAGCTTATGTGCCAATTCAAAAAAGAGCCCACTTTAGCCATTAAGTACATAGAGGAAATATAAAAAGTAATCACAAATGCATCACAAACTGGTCTCAACTAGTTTTCACTGTGAAGGAAAAATCTTTATAATATGCTTTGAAAGGCTCATTTAGATCAAATCATGATTCAAAGAAAGCCTAGCTCACTTTTTCACTCTTTCTGTGCAGTTTTCGCCCTCCCCACTGTGTGCTCACTACTCTCTATTATCTTTTCCTCATAGCACATTGCCACTCTGCCTTGACATCAGTCAATGCTTTTCCTCTGATAGTTAACCATCACAATTACACTGTGACCCTAGATACAACCCTCTGACAGGAAAAGACATTCAACCCAGCTGGTGGGTTAATTTTCCCTACACACTGTACACGTCCTATTCTCAGAAGTTGTTAATAAGCTGCAAGAATTCTTGGTGGCTCTATAGACTTTCACTCTCCTTTAATTTTAATGCCATGATATTAAGCTGGTATGCCCAGCCAGTGGTACAAATTTATGCTTTATTTTTTCAGTACCTCTCAGGTCACTTCTTTCTCCTTTGCTCTATCTAATCTAGGGATACAGGATTGGTGTGGATGCACCCAGAAACCAGTGGATAAATACCGAGCCAAAAAAAAGCAAGTGCAGGGGCTGAGAATGTAGTTCAGTGGCATAAGCACCTGCCTAGCAAGCAGAAAGAAGGTCTTGAGTTTGATCCCTGGTACTGCAAGAAGAAGAAAGAATAAGAGGAAGGAGGAGGAGGAGGAGGAGAAGCGATCAAGTCTGGGCATGGTGGTGCATGCCTGTAATTCCAGCCAAATACATAAATTAAAAAATAAAAGGCAAATGTAGAATTTGGAACCACAGAATCAGGGTGATTGAGCAAGACTGAGGGTGATTGAGCAGGGTGATTGAGTGGAGTGGGTACTGGAGTGGGGTTAAGGGCAGTAAGGGAGGGTTGGTGCCAGAATGGTGGATCTCAATCTAAAAACCAATACAAATGTGTGAATAGCATCCAGAAGCCCCAGAAAGAAGACAGGAATGAGACCTAATTCTGCAAAGTGTGTTTTGTTGTTTGCTCTGAAAAGAATGATATACCACTCCTTCCTTATGTTTTCAGGGCATTTCCTCTCTTTAAAGTATTCTATTCTTGGAGAAAACAACCAGGAGGGGACTGAGGTTGTAGCTCAGTGAGACAGCATGCACTTAGCTTGCTGGGGACCCTAGACTCCACCCCCAGCACCAGAAATATTTTTTAAATAATAGGGTATGGTTTTTAAGGGTGTTTGTTGTCCCCAACCCGTTCCTGGTTCTCTGCTCTGTGAGCCTTTTTGCTGGTTGGGCTCTCAACAGCTTTTCCCTGCCATGGTCTACCCCCATGATGTCTCTGGACCTTCATGGACATAAAAGCAAGTTATCCAGCTCACCAGGGACAGCAACTTCTGAAACCATGAGCCAAAATAAACTTTTTGTCCTGTAAGAACTTGTTCTCAGGCATTTTGTCACAGCAAGGAAAAGTTGACTAACACAATGTGCTACCTCTGTGCTTACCATATCTGTTTTTCTGCCCAGTCTTCAGAGACCATGGTGATCCCCTCTAGGCTCCTGTCCTGATAAGGTTTGCATCTCAATGTTCCCTCTAAGCCTCATGTGGTCAAGGGGGCTTTTAAGAGTAGGTTGGACTGTGTGATGCTGGGATCAAGGGTGTGTGAATCCTCAGTTAGTCTCCTGAGTGCTTTAGCATAGTTCTGGGTGTGAACAGTGGGAAGACTAGTGTGAGCCATGCTAAGGGCACGCAGCATGGATACACTATGCAGAATGGAGAGAAGGTTGGAGTCATGGCTTGCCCCTTCACTACGTTGTTGCTTGCTGCCTGTCCGTCTTCTGCCTCGTGCCCGCCACAAACTGTTTCTCGTCTATGATGCTGCTCTTCCATGCCATCCTACCTTAGAGCCAGTCAACTATGAATCAAACCTCTATAACCGTGAGCTTCAATAATCCTTTCCTCCTTTAACTTTGGGTGTTGGGTATTTTGTCTCAGCAATGAGAAAAGAAACAATCTGACATGTCCCCAACCTGAAATTGGCTTTAATTAGCTAGTCCTCCTGCATGTCCCCAGGTAGACTAATTTCACACATGGGAGGCCCTCTTTAAGGTAATTGCCTCTATTCTTATTTCTGCCTGTATCTGGTTAATTCCAAAGCCGCCTTCCGTCTTCAGCCTTATTTCCTAACACTTCAAGGGAACCATTTGAAACCAGACTATAGATAGACTTGTTGACATGAAAAGATGTTTGTGTCTTGCTAAGTGGAAAAAGCAGATTGTAAGATAGTTTATGCTTGTGTGTATTCATTCCAAGTGTGTGCACCAGTGCACACAGGCAGCCTGGGAGGAGGTTCAGCAATATGTTGAGAGCAACTATCTCGAAGGGTAGGATTATGGAAGCCATCCTTTTCTTTCTTCTGTTTATCTCTCTAATCTAATTATTTCTACAGTAAACCAGCATTGTCTTTCAGTAAAGAAAACAATAAAAAGATGCTAATTTTTACAAATGCACAATGGAAGATAATTCCCAGCACTTCGGTTCCCATACACAAGGCAGAGGTTGAACTGAAAGTACTGGCTCAAAACAGAGGCAGTTTCGCTGTCAGAAGTTGCAGCTGAGTGCCAACATGCTGTGCCCAAGCTCCCTAGGGTTGGAGATGAAGATACTTAGGAATTTATGGTAAGCAGCTTGTCCAGTTTGACATTGCGGCCTAAGAATGAACAGCTGTGCACTTCTGAGTAAGCTGCTTAGCTTTTCTGTTCCTTAGGTTTTTTTATCTGAAAAATGGTATGGGTTAGTTTATGGTTAACCTCACAGGAAATACTTGAGGAATAAGTGGATTCTATTGTGTGGCAAGCACTTTAAGTGGCACCTGATACACGAGAAGTACTCAAGTAGTGTTAGCTATGATAGGATAAGGAAAGCAGGCCCAGGGAGGAAACCCACATGGCTCTTCCACACCCTTTGCCCCAGATTCTTTTGAGTTTCTCCTCTCTGTACTCCTGAAGCCCACTCATTCTTTCAGCTCTGTCTCCAACAGCATGTCTTTCATTCAAGCCCTTCTCTCCTGGTCTCCAACTACTGGGGCAGGTTCTAGTTTCAGCTGAATCCACCTGTCACTCTGCACCCTTTCCCTTGTCCTGACTAGATGAGGTATTTAAACACTTGTTTCATTCCCCCTCCACATCTGTTCACAGGGGAGCTGTGCCTCACACACCATGGAACATATTAATTAAGTCAAATTGCATATTTTCAAGATGATCCATTTGCCTCACAAGAATTCTAACTGAAAGTTCCAGCTGGACATCCACAACATGCCAGGGTTTACTGCTCCATCAGAGCTGTATTTAAAGATTTGCTTCATACACAGAAGGGAAATTAATTGCACACTCAAAAATAAGATCTTCAGTTACACATAAAAGCTAAAGGTGGCAAAGTATATCAGGCTTAACACCTTTGCTCTTGCCAAGTGGGTTATAAATCAAATTGTAGGTTGTCTGAGGAAACCAGTATCTGGCCACAAACTAGCAAATGTCTGGAATGGCATCTAAATGCTGAACAGTGACGGCATTGCTTTCTCAGCCAATTTTAATTCAAGGAATGGTACAAAGCTGTGCTGTTGGCCTGTAGTCAGCAGCATTATATTTGGAGAAGGAAAATGCTAAGCTTGCTAGAGTTTTGTTTTATATTTACCTCCCACATGTCTTGGCAAATAAACTATAAATAGTTTGTTATTCTCCATCTAGACCATACTTCCTTTTCAAATGTTTTTTTTTGTATTAAATTTGCCACGGAGCCTCAGAATCTTAATTGTGGTACTGCATGAAAATCTGTCAGTGAGAAACGGTTAGAGACTGAGCACCTGTTAGCCATATATGTTGAAGTGAAATATCTGAAAGTGTCATTTACCTAGTGGATTTTATCTGAGTTAAACAGCACCCTGCATTATCTCTTGTCTGAAGCCCACTGTAAATTTATTAGCAGAGGCTGCTGTTGCCCTAGGCATGGACTAGGACTATCAAGCGACTTTTCTAAAAATATTGCTTTTTGAAAGGCCATGAAAGCAATGTGTAGAAATAGCATTGTCATACGTTTGTCACACAGTGTTAACAAAGCAATTGGAATATGAGCTTGGGCTGGAATGTATGAAGTTGGAAACAAAATAAAATGTGTCAGCAGATAGTGTAGAGCTTTGCAACATCATCCCCTGTTGGTGTCATGTGGGAAAAGGTTGATGGGGGAGGGGTTGATGCTGGGAATTAAACATGTTCCCAGCACTTAGGAGGATGAGTTAGGAGAATCTCGATGCAAGTTCAAAGCCAGTCTGAACTACATAGCAACAGCCTGTAAAAATCTATATGCCCAGAAGAGTTAAGAACCTCAGGATGTAAACAGATCTCCCTCAAGTTCTTGGGTAAATTTTCAGACACTTGAGCCAGAATAAGTGAGAATTTGGGGAGAACTATCTTCAAAAATCACAACCTTGAACCAGGTGTTGCATTTTATACTTATAGCTCCAGTTGCTTGGTGGAAAATTTAAGACCATCCTGTGCAACAACAGCAACAAAATTGTAAGCTTGATTGACAGGATGGGAATGGTTTCAGGGAAAGCTGAGGAGCAGGGCTTTCAGTCCTCTGCCCTATGGGTTCCTTCCTGCCATTCTGGAAGTTAATCAAGGTTGCATTTAGAAACAGCAAGGCCAAATCCAGCCAGCAGATTGGTTATGTCTGACAGGCAAAATATTTTGGTCATTGCCCCTTATTCTTGGTTTTAATTTTTCTCACCTTATTATAAAAGCAACATATTTTTGAGCGACTTTTTAAACTTTTTTTATTATAATTTTTATTGAAGAACAAATAGCAATGAGACAGTTTCAAGAAAAATTAACAGGATATATTTGACAAATCAATACATTGCAAAATGTTTTCATAATGTTTTGGTGTCGTATAAGGTACATACATGATATTATACTTACAGGCATTATTATAGCAGATGTCTCTAATCAGTGAATGAAGAGAGTGCAGCTATATACCTATCTTATTTCTCTACAGCTGATTTATATCACACATTTGACAGTTATCTCCCCAGTGTCTGTCCACAGTACTAGAAGCAAACATAATATCTTGTCCAACGACTATTAGTGAAAATCTTGCTTCTCATAGATTTATGCAGAAGCACGGCATATTTATCCTAACCTTACTGTTTATACACACATATCATGATTCTTCCTGTGTACCCCCCTTTTTTTGTCTAGACTTGTCAAAGATGGGCACTCCATTGTCATTAAACCAGTTTAGGTGCCTGAACTCGGCAACACAATCCAACACAGTCCAGCATTCCACATTAATAGTGAGTTATCTGAAGAAGCTGTTGACCATAGCCATTTACAGCTCAAAGTATTATTATGGCCCCACGTTATACACCACATTTTTATACTTTTCTTCTGGATGGTTAAGACTGAGATAGATCAAGACCTTTATAACAAAAGATGTAGTTTTTGTTTCTGATGAGATCAGTGAAGTCCCCTTAGGGTTTATCTTGTAATACTGTACCTCACTCTGTAGATCCTTAGTCTGTGTCATCCATGCACATGAGTCACAGCAAATGCCTGACTAGTTTGCTCTCTATGAGAGCCTGAGAGAAAGTTTTCTCTACATGTGACTCTCCCCAGGCACACTATATATCATCAATCTCTTTTCTTGGTGGCTCCATAAGCTCCTTGATCAGAAAATTTGGGGCATAACTAAGTTTCATGATGTTAGAGTACAGGTTCTCCTATGCCCTGAGTCTTTGCTGACCTTGAAAGGCTAGGGCCAAAATGTTGGCTGGCCTTGCAGCTCTTCTATTTCCCCAATGTTGATCTGGGAACTTAGGTTGTTAACCATCCAGAAGAAAAGCTGATTAGTACCCTGAAGCATATGCCACTCAGTTTGTCCTACCTATCTGCCTCAATTGTCTTTAGTTGTTGTTGTACATTTGTTTGTATTTCTTCTTTTGTCTTCTTATACAAGGGAGACTATACAATATTTGCACATCTGTGTCTGTTTTATTTCACTTACGAGTATATGTTCAAATGGCATCCACTCCAAAATAAATGCTTCAAGTTTATCATTCTTTATAGCTGAGTAATACTCCATTACTTAGAAGTACCACATCTTTTTCAATCATTCCTGATGTGACAGACATCTTGGTTGTTTCCAAGATTTTTCTATCACAAATTGTGCTGCTATAAACATAGGTACACATATATCACTATGATATAATGTTTTCAGTTCCTCTGGGAAAATTCCCAGTAAGGAATATCCGGCTTGAATGGGATTTCCAGTCCTACTCTGACCCGTCCAGCAGGCCAATCTCCGCAGGTCGCCTGGGGGAGGAGTGGGGACTGACAAAGACATGGGACAGGGACGCGAGAAATGGAGACAAGACAGGATTCTGATCAAGTCTCGTTTATTCAAGGAAGTGAAGTAGCTTATATAGCAGAGGGGAGGGAAGTCAACGTCATCAGTGAGGTAGATACATTAGGGTAAT